>LUCH01001368.1:0-49490 GCA_013368495.1 Paragonimus heterotremus
TCCGTGATCCCAAGACAGGCCCCAGATTATCACAAGAAAGCCCAAACACAGTCGAATCAAATTAATTCGAAGCCCGTTTGTGTGTGAGCTCTCATTCAATTTCCAAGATTCTATCACAATTCAACTACAAATTGTCATGTCCTACAACCAGCTATTGTGTGCCGGTTTTTCTGTTTATGTCAAGAATCATATGTTGGTCATGCTACAAGGCAATTATCTGACTAAATAAGTGAACATCAACTTGTTTGATTGTGTGATTGAAAGCGGTTTTGTGCGCGATTGTTGTTCAGTTGACCGATTCCGATCAACATGATGTAAGATATGTGCTCTTCAGATTATCTATCCGTCTTTCTGTCGCGAATATATTTGCCCAATTCATAATGACTTAATGGGCTCAACTGGTGCTATCATCGGCCTGCGTCATCCATTCATATGTCGAATCGGGTACACATTTAAACACGATTCACAATTCCCAAGGTTATGACATCTGTTCAGTAAAGCTGTCAGGAATTTAATCCCGCTGGTGGTGTTATCAGTTAACCACTGAGGAGGCATCCCTCTCCATTCCCAATCGAATTGTATGTTTCGATTTACAACTTCCCATCTACAACAAATTTTCTTTCACTTAAAATGAATTTTTACATAATGCACGTTCATATTCTACTTTGTATTCCTGTCGATTCGTGACAACGGTCTAATGGATTAGTTTTTGGATCTGAACCTGTCACTCGTTCACAGTCATGGTTTACATTTTTTGGCCTATTTTTAGCTTATGAGACTCATCATATTTAAAACAGATGTCCACCACTTCATTTGTGTTAACTGGAATCAACTCTTTGTTAAAACCTCCCCCAACTCTATTGTGGCTATGGCGGTTATTCACTTTTCAGGGGACCGGACTAAAACGGCTATTAACGTTTAGTCTCTTCGAAAAAGGAGCACAACAACAAAGGAAAACGAAGTAGAAGCTATCTCGCATCCAATGGTTGCTGTAGACCGATTGCAAATGTCATCGGCTACCGAGGTCACTCAGAGCATCTCATGGGATTGTGTAAAAATGAATGATCCGCTCTTATGTAAATGATTTCATTTATCGGTACGAATCAAGCTGAAGCTCAACTGACATAGAATTACTTCTCCACATTAGTCGTGACTGTTAGAGTACATACTGTTACCATCAATCCTACGTGGTCACAGTTTTCCTCTTCACTCACACCGTTTCCGGCAAATACGTTTTACGGATGATTTTTTCAAGTTACTTGCGTATTGGATCCTCAATTTCGTCTCATTATCAACACACCGATAGGGTACTAGGCTAGTTCAATCACCTTCCAGTGTTTATTACTAGTGGTTCATTAGGGGACGAATGGTTTAAACGATGACAATCAACTTCAAGCAATGCAAACCATTAATTTTACTCAAATATGTGTGTGTCTTGCTATTCTTTCTGCAGCTGGAAACACTCTACTAAACCGCTAGATGACTTTACTGTTTTGAGGTTAGCGAAATCAATCATAGACGATTCGTGAAAATTGCGGTCACTTTTTAAATGATTTCAAGTGCAAATCTGAACTTGAGCTCATCATACCGTCTACTGGTTCTTGTCTTCGTTCTTCGCCCAACCGGAGAATTGAGCAACTTCATGGACTGCGCCAGTTCATTTGAATACTCTGAATTGCCAGTTCTCTCTTGTTGGTTGGCTACCTCAAACAAGTGGATGCTGGAACGCTTACCAACATGTCCAGGTGAGCGTTGTAGTTCTAACGGACTTCATTAGTTACAGTTATACTCAAAATATTCAAACGGGTTATTTAGGCCATGATTACTTTTCGTTGACTGAAATGTAAAATTGTTGGATCACCATGTTAACCACAAGTATGTTGCAGAGGGGTTATACTTTTCACGCGTCAACTCAAAGAACACTGCAGAAAAAATGACATCTGTGCACAGAGCCGAAATAATAAGTGTACCTCTCCCACGTAAATCATGCAAACGGTAAGTCTAACCTTCAAGGCAGCACTCTTCGGTTGAAGCGTTGCGACCGGTGGCTTACATTGAGAAGAGCTTCCAATTTAAATCATCAACAGGTTGCATGATGGCTGATCTGTAGCATGTGCCTACCAGTAGCCGAATAGGCCTTAGTTGAATGTCTAACACTTGTAGTGATGGACCCCGACATATTGATGGATAACTTTTATACCGTTTCTTTTAAAATATTCAACAAGGCGAAAGCAGACCGTCAAGCATATGTTCCTAAAATAAATATGAAACTGTAGGGAGAGAATGATCATATGGACGCTTTTTCAAGTTCATTTAAGCTGCAATGGTCAGATAAGTACTTCATATGGATTGAGCATCACCCACAACTGATCGCATCTATCGCATTCCCACATATTTTCCAGTCGGTTCCTTTCGAAAAGAAGCACTAGATTCGAGTTTCGTTCTCATTAGAGCTCGTCAGTAATGCATATCCTTGCCACTGCCGTGACTAGAACTCCGGTCACGCTATTCATGATGCAACAGACTAGAAATTCTATGGGAATGCGACAGCTGCGATCAATTGTGGATTATGTTCAATCTGGATGAAAGATAAGCATTCGCTTATGAAGTTGCCCACAACGCCAGCCGAAAAGAAGGATGTTTTCCTATTCTTGCCATTCAAAAGTAACCATCTAGCTAACGATATAGAGTACAAATTAAAGTTTTCTCTAGTTCGAACGTATGTGGCGGCGCAGTTGCCCTTATTTAAAGCTACCACAGAACCAGTTCCGCAATCGCGGAAGTAGTTTGTCAAGCTGTTCTGTCTTCCGTGTTGTGTGCCAGTTCACTTACAGTTGCAGTGACGTTTACAAAAGTAGAACAGATTGACCACTATCACAGCGAGTCGCTGAGCCCATCCCTAAGTGGGTGAAACAACAGATGACGCGCCATCGTCAACTTGGTGCACTGACGACTTGAAATCCAACGTTATCGATTGCTAAACACCTCAAGACAACAGGCCACCAAGTTGACCAATCAAACTCATTCAAGATACTGTTGAACAATCGAAGCCCGAGGTCACTAGGTTCCTGCGAAGCGATGCTCATCCGAACTCACCAGCAGACGTTATGTGCACAAAAGTGATTGAGGCAATCTATTGGGTTGCCATGGTCGTAATTTCATAATACTTGGTGTGCATGTAGGCGTGTCTAGCCCCTGTTTGTCCTTATCTGTATGATGTATGTAACTTGCATGTTTTAAGTTTGCGACTGACGACAGTAAATCAAGTGTTAACATATCGCAATATGTCTTCTTTCCGCTCTGATGAAAACTAGAATGTTGGATCACAGGTGAACATTGCGACAGGTATGCGCAAACTACTTTGTAGGTGGTTGACCACTGAGCCGTTGTCTACTGAGTGGTCACTGACGGTGAGTAAGACGGAGCTCGGCTGACCAGTTTTGATGATTCGGTTCCACATTATGCCACATAACCTATTGTGCAACGTAGCCCAATCTGTTCTTGATTTCACATAGTTTGATGGAACACTACGTCTGGATGGAAGTCCCACATTAGCTAAGCGTCGTCGGGATATGGTTAACGATAACGAGTCGGTATTACGCTTATGAAAGGTGCCAACGATTATGAATTCGCCACACTTTCATCTGAAGACATTTGACTTATTTAAGTAAACCTGGCTTGAGGCAACCGATTCAAATTAGTTGTTTACACCTTCATGCTTTCTTGAACAACTTTTCTACAGAAACGTTGTACTTTCCTTCACTGGCGCCAATTTCTATTCAATTTTCTTTCATTCCTGAAAGCTAACGATTCCTGGAAATTGCTGAAACTCGACTAAACTTGTTACTGGTGAATGCCTCAGTCGAACACGACTTACTGAGGTTACTCACATTATGACCGTTTAAGGACTGCGTATTTTTGCGCACATGTGACTGGATCACCACATCCATTTTAATAGATTTGAAAGCTTTCTTGTTCATTGCCAATTTGTTGTTTCAATCTCTGCTAACCATTTCATGGGTAAAGTCGAGAAAGCTTCCTGCCTACAAGAACTCCATATCATCATATTAAGCTCAACCGACATCATAAAGTTAACTACTCTACACCAAGCAGCAAATTTCTGTTCCTAACATCCAACCAAATTTCATCAATACTCGTCACTCTGCTTTTGGTTTCGTCTCAAATAATTGTAGACTGCTAACCCAGCAAGAATATGAGCTTTTCGATAAGCACGGCAATGTGACACTGGAAGACTACCAGTGAAGGACAAACTCAACTTTCTCCGGTCTTGACAAATATGGTACCGATTAACTGATTGGGATCTCACATACCGCTGAGCTTCCAGTGAAAAGTTCAAATTGACGATGAAAGTTAGGCCGGGCGCCTTCAATGAACTGAGTTGTTGCTGGCAAGAGTTCAGGAAAAACCCATATGACTTGGAGAGAAACTTGATAAAACGAGATCCCTAGTGGCTTGTAATATATGCACAACTGTGGTATTAAACATAAATGATTTGACGACCACAATCAAAATTTACACAAATTGAATATCGCCCACGACTGATTGAAACATTACTCAACAAACCAATACTTTGCGTTATTTCAACTTGGGGATGGACATTGTCGTGGTTAACAGGACAGTTATTCCGTCGCCCCCTAAGAAGTCAGTCAATATGAAGATTACTGACAAACTTGCTTGGTTAATCGCTTAAAATGATGATTCGGTCGCACCTAATGTGAAGCCCATGACATAGTAGTAAACACGGCTGCCTCATGAACAGTGTGTTCGGAGTTCCAGTCCCGGCAGTGGCAAGGATATGCATCACTGGGGAGCTCTAGTGGGAGCCGTACTTTAGTCTAATGCTTCTTTCGAAAGTGGTCGGCTGGAAAGTCAACGAGGACGCGATCAGTTGTGGGTGATGTGCAAAATGTATGAAAACCAATATCTACTGCTACTCGTCAACAATCTAAGTTATTATGTTGGCACCTGTGGTGGGTATTTAGGGTTACTTGTTGAGGCACATAAAAAAACTTAGTTATATTTTCATCAGGATATTGACCGATGTTTTCTTTTCTTCACTGCGAAAAGAAGATATGTGCTTCATGGGTTACAGGTGGTGGACAAGTCGATCAATAATTTCGAAGAAACTAACGAATCTTTACCGAAGCATATTTGCATAGAAAGTATATAAACAAGATTCTAAGTCTGGGCTAAATATAACAATGTTTATCTGTTTTGTCCTCGCTATACAGAAGTACATCAGAAAACTTTTTGAGAAGGATGCAAAGAAATATCTACTAGCCCTCTCCGGAAGAAAATCTAGCACGGTAGACGTGAAATTTTATGTTAACTACGACTCGGGTTTTTTTTTAAGTGGCTCTCAAGAAATTCGAATATTCCTGCATTTCGTTACGTTCCAACCCAAATTAAATAGCAACGCCTTAGCAATGAAAACTATATTCTTAGTTCAGAAGTAGCCTAACTATTTTGAAAAACGTGGAGGTTATGTATATTTTGGTAGAAAATGTTTTTTTAAATAAACCCAACAACACTGTAAACTACACAAATAACAAAAAATCTACGAACACAACCCACTTTTTGAACATGATAACTTCTTTTTTGCTCCAGTGCTATTAAATTTCACGTGCCCCAGTCGTCTCTTTACATTACTTGACTGCAGTTCAAAATGTCTCACAGAGTTTCTTTGGTAACGATTTGTTAGGGTCATTATTGTCACCTCTAGTATCTGTTCCGTGCAACAGCAAGCTGAAAACTGGAAACCAGAATATTGTATTATCTTTTGTACAGGCTTATAAAAACAGACAGATAAATTGACTTGCACTGCGTACACCTGAAGCCTGAATGTGTCTGCCAAAGCTGGCAGATATTCTGCGGTATGTATTGCCTTTGCTTCTTCTCAATATCGACCTGTTCTGTACGATACTTCAAATGTAACCAGTGGAAAACTACTACTCAACTTGGTAAGAACACTCGTACCTATGAGCTTTCGCACATCGCTAGAAGTTTGGTATAAAGTGTCTGTTTTCACTCTCGATCATGCTGTGCTAGCCCGATCAGCTCATACTGGACAAATACGGAGATATGTAGCCACATCATGGAGGCATCTTGAAGGTCACAAGCAGATATGCTGTTGTGGGAATGCGACAGTGAGATATCTTTAATTGATAAAAGTATGAACCAGCAAGCTGGTGGCTAATTCTGGAGCATACTGAGTTCAGGTTCTTGGCCGAAAATCCCTGGCATATTTCTAAGCGTCCGCTGGTTCGTGACTGGAAGGCATTCCGTTGCCATTTCAGCTAACGAGTAGTGCACCGTGAATATCATTAGAATCGAGGAAGTTCCACTAAGCTAAGTAGAATGACATCGATATTGTTGACTTAATTTAGTAACCAGACAACACAAATCCAGATGTATATTTTGCAAGACAACATGGGAGTATCACTTACAAGCAAAATGTAACGAAGTGGGTAAAGAGAAGAATACCGTAGAAAAGAAGTGTTGAAGATCTTTTACCACAAGTGATCGCGTTGTACAATTTTAATGTAGACAAGCAGCGATAAACCTAACGCTCGGTGTCTTTCTGAAAAGCAATCTAAAGTGAGCCCTAATAAATGGATTTTCTATCATTCGGATGCCCGGTTTAAAGCGCATAAATGGTTCTTCCTGGTCATAAAACTATAACTAGAAATGCAGGTTTAAGTAGTAGTTTCGATTTTCCACGCAGGATGAGGTTTATTCTAGACATCAATCAATTTTGATTTTCATAGCTTTGACGTTTTCGGTCAGATCTAGCAAGTGTAAAACTGTGTACTGAAATGATCTTACCTTATCGATTCCGTCATTTTTTGTACAGGTATTAACGCATCCTGGTTTTGGGCTCCCCCACAAAGGTGGACCATTAATCAATCCATGGAAGTGGGCTTTCATCTACATGCGACAGAATTTTTCTATGACTGGGCTTATACGAAGAATTTGTTCTTTAACGCAGGACGAACTAAGTAAGTGCTTCACTTTGCATCGGCGTGTTTTCAACCAAAACTAAAAACTCAGGGTACCACGGTATACTGCACAGCGATAGTTGATTATTGACTAGCCAATCACTTGCCATTCAACGGCAAGTGGATGACATATTGTAATCAAGTCTGGCCAGACTTTTGAGGCTCCCCAAATGAGTGTACTTTATTCAATTCTAAACGATTTTTCTACTGATAGACTATTTATCACTGCAAAAAGAGAAATGTTGAAATTTGCCAAAATCTCGATTATACAGTCGTCAGTTGTATACATAAACGTTTTATACAACGAGGAAATCGTACAAACGAGAATAATGCCAACTGTTGAAATCAGAGTCGGTTCTATGGCAGTGACTTTATCAGCGTGTTTTACTTATAAAGAATTACCTAACCGAACTTGATTGCCCTGTCTTTCAAAGATGCAAATGCCTCCATGTTTTGGTTGCGCAGCAACGCGTTGAACCATGCGACCTGGTTAACCAAGTATTATGTATCACTGAAGTGTCTGACAATCAAGCTCGTCTTGCCTCATTGCAGACGCTGCGTTGTTATTTTATTTTGATATACTTCTCTGATCTCTCGTATAAACTACTGACCGCCTCCCTAACGGACGCATCACAACCAGTGAAAATGAACTGGTAATTCGTGTCAGAGTGATAGTGGTTTTGTGTACAACCGACAAGAATACACGAAATGTTCTTATCTCTTAATCACATATATTTATCACGTTGGTGAAGTTTACGTAGACCGAGACTGCACTTTAACTCATGCAATTTAGTGACCAACAAAACTCGACCGTATAATATAACATTTTTGTACAATTTTTTGGATACATTTGTTATCCGGGTCAAACCGTAGAACTCACTTGCTGAATATCCAAAAAAGGGTGTACCTGGACTACTGTTTTCGTGTTGTCATAAAAGACTGAGAAAAAATTCTAGATAGCATTCTAGCCTAAGTCTACTAGTGATATTATTAGTAGAAACTCCAAGTCACGTTTGAAACAAGTTTTATATTTTTATAAACAACTTAATCAAAGAATTCATACGAGTTGGACATAATGCACCAACCAGCACGCTGTATTATCCGAGAGTCAGTTACTAGCGCACCGCATAACCTCGTGGAACAGGGTCTGAAAAGAGCCGAAAGGCAGCATGACAGGCCACATAAATCCTTCCAAACTTTCGAAAAAGATGCAAAATGCAGTTAGCTACTGTTTTACTGTTTATGTAATGTCAGAACTATACCCCATTGGTCTCTTCATTGTCTATAATGTACTCACAACCACGTGTTCGTCAACAGTTCTGTAGGGCTATGGGTGTCTCAGGGACTGTCAAATTGTACACCCATTACCCACTGGGGTTTGCTTTATCCAAAATTTTTGGTGAAACTACTAACATTTTGCCGGAAAATACCCATAGGAATAGGCGCGTTTGTAATCTATCAGTAATAGGTGAAAAGATAACACGTTGGAACTAGCAAAACAGACAGTTGGATGTTGTTCAGAAGACAAGTTTCCGTTTAAACGGTAACACAACCAAATCAACTGTTTCCGGCTGATAAGATTTCACCACTCCACATTATAGCATCTGGTGACTGTGTGATGTATTGTCATTCATCTACTAGATAGAAGCGGGTTTGCAGCAGTAGCAAACAGGGATATACTGTTTTTGTATGATCACCACTTTTTTGACAGAACGTCACACAATCACCATGAGAAATCAATGTGCATACGGTACAAAAAACTATAGTAGAAATCTGTAACCTACCTGCTATAACCTTTCAAACACCTGCTGAAAGAAACAAAGCGTGAATCCAGCCGTTGTCACTGCTAGAATAGAGTCAAAGTTGCCATAACATACTCACTTCATGCAATTATTGTGAAAATCATTTTCCCTAATTACGACTAGAGCACAAACTTAAGTCCAAGCGGTTGACTTTCTGGAAAGATGGTGGATAACATATAACCTTCCACTGTTCACCGAATAAAAATGAAATAACTTTGAGTAAGCCTGTTGCATATTCTTACCGATGTGGAAACTTCACTGTGTACTGATGCCGTAAGTCCTTATTTAGGTTTCTAAACCCAGCTTACTCGCGATTTCATGCTTGACAAGATCACACTCCATACTAGATAGTTTGGTTTACAGTAGGCAAGCTTCAGCAGCCGATCGTTAACATAAACCAGTTTACTGGTGAGTGGTAGGGGATTTGGTTTATTTCAAGTTGAACATCACCCATAATTGATCGCAGCTGTCGCATTCCCATAGACTTTCCAGTCGGCCCCTTTCGAAAAGAAGCACTAGACTCGAGTTTCGCTCTCATTAGAGCTCGTCAGTAGTGCATATCATCGCCACTGCCGGGACTTGAACCACGGACATGCTGTTCATGAGGCAACCGTGTTTACCACTGCGCCATTGACCTGGAAAGTCTGGAAAGTCTATGGGAATGTGACAGCTGCAATCAATTGTGTGTGATGTTCAACTTGAAATAAACCAGTTTGTTTACGAACATAATTTGGGCAAACCGGGTTACTTTCGGTCATCATTTTCCGCACTGAAAATACAATCGAATAACACGAGGATTCCGTCCAACCTTTTCGTACATTCATTTCAACTGACGTCGGTGCTGATGACAGCAATCATTGAGTGTGTGGTAAGGTGATATAGGTGATACTCTCCTACACGGAGTCGCATCACTTAGATTGACTACTCGACGTTCGCTTCACCTAATCTTTCTGGTCTCTGTGTATGGGGAGTTAACGACCTAGCATCCAGTAACACTTCAAACAAGGAGTGATACACCACGAGATAACTGGATGCGCTCTTATGTGATGACCGAAACATACCAGTCTGACCGACGGCAGGTTAAGTGATCGCATATCTGTATTATTCATCCATGTTCCCTGTTTGGTCTGTGATTTTAACTGGGTATATTTTAGTTCCGTGTGTTTCTGTACCCTCATCCACCACCTTTTGTGGAATGTTTGTTCGTAAACGCATCACAGACTACTCGTTAGGTCAAAATATTGGTAATAAATTTGTACCTGTATATCTCAAACAGAAAAAGAATGCCGCATAACATCCACAAGCATAAGTATTCTGGCGGATTATATGCATGCTGGACAAGTTTATTACGAGAGATTTAAAATGCCACTTAATCAGACTAACCAACCATCCTGTCTAATACCTGTGATCTTCTAAACGGACGTCCGGGTTGTGAAACCAAAAACTTATGGATTTGGGCGTCTTCTCTTTCCAAAAATTATACCCGTCGGCTGATATAAGGCAGTGAACCACATGGAAAACACTCTCGATAAACCGACAACAGAATTGAGAAATAGTTCGCTATCTAGTACAAAACTCTCACTTGAGTCGGTAAACTCGAACGTCATGCAAACAGTCACCGATTGCTTATGGTTATGCTCTTCAGTTTAGCAAATCACAGCTTGTTTATTTAAAGGCTGGTACAACCGACTTGTTTCAGGGTCATCCGAATCAAGTTTATAATCCTCAAAGCATACCACCACTGGTAAATCCACATATAGCGAAGGATCCACTGCCCCAAAAGATGTCCAGTGTATTTGCGGTTGAGGAAGGAGAGAAATGCCATCATTCAGTAATCTAACCGAAGGTAGTTTCGCCATAGAATCTGGATAGTTCTTGTGGAAACGGCTAATGCAAGCTTGTTCTCTTCCACAAGACTTGGCACTAACTTCGCTGTCAATCAATTTGTTCTGTCTCTGTCATGAAAATGAGAACCATATCGTTCACGTTCACTGAAACAGATGAGCCCTAAAAGATTTAATAACAGTGTATTTTAGAATTCTGCAGGTTGACAACATGTGCTTGACAGTCATATTTTGCTTATCATTAAGGTTACTGAGAATTACGCTTTGCGTCATGGCTGAAGTGGCAAAACTATCCTTTGGCTGACTGTGTTCTGTCAGAAACCAAGAATCCGTCTAAAGCAGCAGGTATAACGGTGTTGTATACACCCTGACATGCTCGTAACATTGAGAATGTTTTCAAAACCTTTAGTTCACTTGAAATGGAAGTTTGAAGTGTTAATTTGAAACGATTAAACAAGTCACGTCACAGAATCATGCGATGAAAAAGTAATGCAAATGCCAACGTAATTGACAAGACAGCATCAATCTTTTTGCATAGTGCAGAAAGAAGGGTTGAAAAAAATAATCTTACCAACACATTTGGACGTGAAAATATTCGTGAGTAACCAAGGTACACATAAAGTTGAAAATACATCGGCAACAAAAGTACACAGTCATCTTAAGGTGTCATGATGCTTTTAGACAGAAAAACTGGTTCAGTATTAGCTCGTTAGATAGGCAACTAGACATGTGTTCTCATGCGACTGACAGTACAATTTTCGATTGTTCCTGAGAGTGATCCGAGCGTGATCTTATGTTCAAGTGGCTAGCAATAAGTTTTCCATTTGATCTCTTTTAATCTTGTCCAAAAAAGGAAACCGACCACAACAAAAAAAGAGCTTTTAAAGGTTTAATAGCTTTAACGGAGAATACCGGAAGAGTCCAGAAGTCCAGAGTTTCCATACAATATTTGAGAAGCTCAGTGGACAGTATGGAGTAGAAGTAAAGGACATAACATACAAGTTAGTCGAAACAGGAGTAAACTAAAAAAAAGGTTACACTTGGTTTTCCATAAAGCAGTCAATTGTTCGGAAGTCAATTGGAGGTAGACGTCACTTCAAGAACGCGGAACCGATCTTCACATTTTATTTATAGGAGTGTTAAGCATAGCTTTGGGTTGAATCGATCACAAACTCAGCAAAACTCGACGTGGACTCGAATTAATGTCTGCTGAATAGATCACTTACCTCTGATATGCAGCGCCGGTACCGACCTCGTGTGAAACCTGCGGTAAATACTAGCTCATGAGAGACACATGGGTGACAGTATGCACCGAAGGCCGCAGAATTAGCGGCTGCTTTAGATCAAGTTTACAGCAGTCTGATCGCAAAATTACGGGGATATCTTATCGGAAGTGTGTCTAATAGTGAAGCGTATGTGCTAAACCGAAATGACTAACAACAGGTTACTGGCCTCATGGAAACTCATACTACATGCGGTGGTTCTTCAGGTTTGTCGAGCGTATTTTCACACTTACTAGTATGAAGTATATTAATGTACATTTCATTTCACTTTACTGTGGTAAGATATGCTGGCATTGCAAACTGGTCGCTGTTGATCTCGTACCAATGGCGAGAATACCAGATAGTCAGCTGATCTCATAACACCGTCATGATCAACTCCACGCATTTTTACTGATTTCTTCTGAATAAACGGATAAACAAATAAACAGAGTGCCATTTGTGATCGCGAGCAGTGATGTCAGCGAACAGCAGACCAAAATGAATAATCTAACGGCATGAATATTTTGCTGTCAGGTATGCAACCTCCCTTGTGTCAGAGATGATCAGTGCAGATATAGCTGCGTGTGACGTGTTCGTGGATATGACGTATCTCGCAAATGATTGTAATATTCCGTGGTTGGAAAAACGGATGTTTGAATTAATGCCCAGTAATGAACAACAGAAGGTTATCCTTCGAGATAAAAACCTTTCGGTAACAACGATTATTAGGATAACATAAAATGAGCTAGGACATTTTGAGAATGTGCTGTATTTACTGGAGATGAAAGCTGGTCCGTAGCTTCTATGTTAGCCAGTTGAATACATTTTTTGGTTATTACAAAATTCGCTCCGCGTATAACTGCTAGCACCGCTATCGTCCAAGGTTGGCTTATTTGTAGTATAGTAACTAGCTGTCATCGGTAGGAAGTGGAACAGACGAAAATTCCTCAAATGTTATACGGTCGCCACTAGTTTTGGAAGTTGTGCGAAAACCCATTAGAATTCTCTGAGCTTGGAACCTGTGAGTTTGGATTTCGAAGCCGACGGAGATATTAATATTTTCTATCAGAAAATGGTTACACAAATAAGAAGAGATCGGTAAAGTCCATTTTGTTTGATCTAGAAAGACTCGAAATAAATATTTGTCTAGTCACATGCCAAACCTGTGTGTTCACAAGGGAAAAACAAATTTGCTTAAATGTTTCAGTCACTCTGTTGTTCAGTACGGAAAGTGCAATGAACATTAAAAAAAGTAAACAGGAGTGAACAAAATGACAGTGGGTTAAAACCACTATCGGGCGTTCCTGTGAGCAATGATTATTAGAATATACTGAAACAAAAGTCCGTCAGATGTGCGCAGTTGCTCATTTGTGAGAATGTGTTATGAGGATATCGACGGAACTGGTAATACTAGTCACACCTCAGAGATGCATCAGTCGGATGGCTTTTCAGATTTTGACTTAACTCACCTGTGAGTATACGAGTGGGTAGTTTGGGTGAAAATGACAGACACGCTTTTCTCACAGAAGCGTGGATGGAGTTCATATGTCAGTAAAGGTGCTATTTAGGAGCCCTTGTAAGAGTGGAGCTCAGGAGTGGTGCCTCTGTTCGAAAGGATGTTCAGTGAAATACAAAAGATTTGATGACCTGTAAGCGATGTTCAATGTTCACCAACAAAGCTATCACCGCTATTTGCCAGATAAATGAGTACCCCATAATTGTGGAGCAATGATCCACGTATAGTAATCTGTGTATTTCGTACGCAAGCCTATGTGGAGGAAGGTTTGCCCGTTCAACCTTGTTTAGTGAATGGTATAGTGGTAGTATTTAACCTCGTATGTGACAATTTTTATAACGAACAATTGAGTGCCCTGTAATGAGCCTGCAACATGGTGAGAATTTACTCAATTTGACTCGCCTCTCATGATGTAGAGCTTCCCCGGAGTCATATAGCTCGTGTTGGCATTGGAAAGGTATAACATGAAAATACTTTCAAGGTAAGGACGCTGCGCGTTGGATAAGAACGGATTGTGTGTTTGACTACAACACAAAAGACTCAGTAGTTTGGTGCCACAACGTATTTTCATGGTTTCCAGTTTCATTTAAGCCTCTGACTGATGGCAATAAAATTTGTAGACTGAAGTATCACCGGTCACTAGGGTCTTGTGTTTTGTTTTCATAAGACACTTGCAGCTTGATGCCTCCATGACAGTAATCTATACAATTTTTTAGGCACACTTACACGATTGTACTCATAACCGTTTGAAGACAAGTTATTTTCTGAAAATCATTGTTTACGACAGTTCATGTCCTTCTGCGAACTTAGTACATGCCCCACATACTAACAATCGACTGAGTTCATGTAACATCAAGGGTGATTTGACAAGGCCTTATAATTTGTAAACAATTAGAAGTAACTAAAGGGACCTGAGCTAGTTCGTTGCGGAGTATCACTGTCTGCAAGTAACTAGGCGGATAAATCATGGTTCGCTTTGGCGTTCAGTTTGCGTCCAATCAGAAAACCACTTTGGCACCAAAGTAATGAATATCCCCTAAAAGGATAAGTTTACTAACCCCACCGGTCGCCTTCCGTCAGTGGGTCTGACACACAACACAGACAACTAGACTGACAAAACGTGTATTGAACTGTTTGCAGAAAATAGAGTTTGTCTTGGAAGCAAAATGGGACCTGGTAGACCGGACCAAAGTTATCACTGAAAATAACATCAAATCAGCCTGCCACTGAGCGTATTTTAAGCAGATTAAGAAATTTCATGATCTTCCATTCAGAGTTGGCATGAAAATCAAAGGAATTAGTTTGCTTAACATGATCGAATTTCTCCCGAGGGAGATACAGGACTCTGGAATCTCACGTTGCATCATAAACTGCTGGTTTTTGTGATGGGGAAACCCCGAGCCTTATTCCGAAGCCAGATGAAAGGTTCAATGTGAAAACTTACATTTTTATCGGCCTTTATAATTGCGTTTGTCGGGCCTAAACCCCATCAAGAACATTTGTGTTTATCATACTAGCAAGAGGAAAGATGAATTGTTCTTATCTGACCATACGGATGCCCTGAAATCTATTGATACCCATATATCAGCCCCTTTTAACTACACAATAACTAAAAGCATGACAGTCAAATTTGTTGGACTAAAGATTGTAGCTGGTTTCAAAGCCTGTTGCTAAAACAAATGTCTGCGTGATTTTCAAACCTGATGCATACATACAGTTAATCTGTTAGCCTTCGAATTGAAAGTTTTATCGCATAAATGAGTCTAATTGCAAACATCGCGGTTTCGCACTAAGGACTCATATACACCACTAGTGCTTACTAATTTTATTCTTTTCTCTATTATGTTCAAAGTTATGAAGAAACAGAAATCCTAACTAGATGATATTCCGTGTTAAATTTAAATTTAAAACGATTAAATGCTTTCGATAGTGATGGGTTCAAGGTAATTTGTCTTTAACAGTCCTTTCGCTCCTTCACAGGATTTTAAATAATAAATAAGTATGGAATACATAACCGTATAATTCCTTCGTTATGTACCTCATGAGGTTGTCTAGATAATCCACCAATTTGTTGGATAACATTAATATCCGTTGAAATTTATATTGTTTATGGTTGTAGTGAACAGAATGCGGTTGCTTGATGTTGACTTTTCCATGTAAACTTAAAAAGGATTGATCATGAATGGGTGCATAGTTTGCGAATTTCCTGTAAAGACGATTGGGATATTCGGTGGGTGAGCATATGTTTATCATTTGTAGCTTTACAAAGTTTTAGCCGTCGTCGACTAGTTAGATTTGAAGTGTCCGGTACAAATTGTTTCGTAGTGTAACAAGGAAACCCAACTTTTAAGAATCTTGCTAAATCGCTGTATAGGTATACCATTTCTCCCCGACTTTGATCGAACTCAGTTGGGCCAGTCATGTGATCAGGGCTATATTTCATCCGCATGGATTTGCGCTGACTTAGTAACTAGGTCATATGCAGCATCTATCACACTGAATAATGCCCCACGTGGCCAATGAATGGTAATACAACTGTGAAAATGAAGACCTACTTACAATTTGTGAAAACTCGGGTGACAGGGCTGAGTGAGTCCCTGAGCTGTCGTCTGTCCGGGTGGGAAGTGCACGAGCTTCTGCCCTATCGTGTGGAAACACTTCTGCACCACTGCGTGTCATAGTAAGTGGCATGCTTACAACCTGTAGATTGTGGAATGGAACATTACACTATTATTGACGAGTGATAATAGTTGCTCTGTTTGGCTTACATTAAGATCAAAGTCAGCCCGGACCATAATGCATTGTGACGATTCAAAACTGAACAACTATAAGTGTACGGTTGTACATTATTTCAGTATGCAAGCACTGTTAAGCAGACAATAAAATATTTTTCGCCTCTTTCTTTGCAAATTTTGTCCAGTTCTGCCACTGCAGTCAAGTCGTTTTGCATTGGAACGCGCTGCTCCTGGTGGAACATCACACAAACTTGTTGTGTGTGGCATGCAAGCGTTCAGTACGACACATGGCTTCCCGTAGTTGGAATATCACTCAAGAAAGTCAACTGCCGGTTTTCACAAACAAGAACTGGCAGCAGTTCATACGCTGGATCTTTGATGCAAACTTATTGGCGTATCCAAGTCCCCAGTAAGTATTGTGCCTAATGACAACATGAACTCAGTTGATGAGAATAAATTAACTGTTATTACAACAACCAGGTAAGTCGCCAGCCAAAGTATGTCCTACCATCAGTCAAACTGTAGCGTGGAACTGCATACAAATCATGTTGGGTAGCACCCTGTTTGGTTTGGGCAGCTACCTTCAGTCTATTTTTTATTTTTTACAAGATTCTCTGAGTAATGTTGCAGGAGTTCGCTGTTTGTGTTATAGAAGAAATCGGTTATTTGGGAGATTATCTCAGTACACATTCTTCCTTTCTAAACTGCCTAGCCAGAACTATACATGTTGATCATATGCAGAAGTGAAGTGCGACATCACAAAACACAAGTACTTGTACCTCTACCTGGAATATGCAACCTATAGTCTCGTAGACTATCTGTGCTGCTGTCTCAAACGAACTACTAATTGTGTACAAAGTCTGGGATCTTGTACAGGTGTCTTTCAGAACTGTTTCTCGTGAACGTTAATACTTCCCTATTGTAACGGATAGTTTTGGTCGAGTTCTTATTCAGAATTTTTCACCGTCTTTATCATTCAATCATTTCATTTGAGTGTCTGAATACTTGAATGTATCACACGGGATAAATGACATAGTCCAACCTCATTCTGCATGGTACCTTCTTCCCCAAAACATTGACCAGTTCAGCTTATACAGTGCATACACACAATTACTGTTTTATATGTAGGATAGTTTATCAATTTAAGTGATCACCCAATATGACCTTAAACAACACACCGACCACAGTTTGTAAGCAACTTAACGACAGTGAAAGACTTGTCACATCGATGTTGTTTGAACTTCAGTTTTAGTGACCATAAGCAACACAGCTGTGAAGCGTGTTCGTTTGGATGGCTAGTTTGAGAATGAAAGCAGTCCCTAAACTACGAACTTGGAGGACCAGTTGGAACTAATCAAACTTTATTTTGGGAGACCTACGTTCTGACGTTACTATCGAGTTGAACCTGTGTAACTTTTTCAACAACTTTCCATGTAACCATTTTTATGGTGTAAAGTGTATTGCAAACTTTTTTGTAGCTTGGAAGTCAGGCTTGTGTTATAATACTCGCATAGTGTAACAAGTCTGGATTTTATAAACTAGCTTACCGAAGTCCGCCTAATTACCAACACCACATCTATCAAAAGGTATTAAAAGTGAACTAGAGATAACTCAATTTCGCGAAAGCCAAAAAAAATTGATTCATTCGATTGTCATAGATAAAATCGTTGCGTCCGTTCATCTTATTCTTTGAAAAGCGTCTGGCTGTCATTAGCTAAATTTTCAACGTGTTCAATTCCTATGCCTAGCTTGCATTCTATCGACTGAGTTACGAGACTGTAACAGAAACTTTGTGTCACATAGAATTCAGCTTGTTGACTGGGAAGTAATATATCAAGGTAAACATTTTTCAAACTGTAAACGCAAGACTTGACCAACATTGTTATCTAGCACCGCACTCATGCCGACTAGATGAACACAGTTCCTGTTGCCGTTTTACTTCATTCAAAGGCCAGATGCCTAATTAATGTTTTTTCCTAATCAATAAGCAGTAGTCAATTATACCGATCAAATTTCTATCAGGTGCAACCGGAAGCCTCTGATTCCGATTTAAAACATTAAGTTGGGAAGAATGCTTGTCGCTCCATTCTACAAAATACTAAACGTAAAGGGAAAACCTAAGTAAGTTATAATATCTTTTCTATCTGATAACTATGCTAAAGGCAACTAAGCAGTGTCAAGCACCCGCACGCAAAAACTAGTACCGTATTGTTAGTAATATTCTGTTTGTCAGCTATTCACGTTGAAATTTTTACTGAGCCTATTGAGGTCATATTTTCAATTCAACAGAATTTCCACAGCCTGGGCTGTATGCAATATTTGCCAGAATAATGATTGGTCGACTTCAAGTTCTTCTGTTGTCAAGAGTTATGGTGGAACCAGTGGCTGGTAGGTTTTACATAAACGTTTTTCGACTAATTTTGTTTGTAATTAATTGGTGGAAAGTAAATAAGAATCATCCCTTATAATAATAGCGACAAGTTAGAACCTGCAGCTTTGCATTACTATTCAAAATTATTGAATTTAACCTTTAAAAACTGATAATAAACAGATTGAGGGTGCAAAAATAAGAAGATAATGTTATTATGTTGACGAAGTTTTTTACGTGTAATGCGATACTTGCTTCGGACGTTCTATTACTTTTGATCAACGCATTACTCAAGGTTATAGGACAGTATGCCAAAGTTGGGCATAAATCCATTTTAAGCGGTATATAAGGGTGATGGGATTATTCCCGGCCAACTGGTTTTTAAGCGCGCACAACCCTAATAAAACTCTAGAAAGGAGCTTCATTCGTGTAAGATTACACTATCAGTGCAAAACAAAATTCCAATCAGGATTTAAAATTCGTTTATCTCTAGAAAGATGATCTATGAATTTCTACTGAGTACTACTCAAGTAACACACCTGAACAGAACTGCAATCCTTCGTGGATGGCGCTCAGTTTGCTCGATCGTTTCAAGAGGAGGCAACAACTATTTTTTTGGTTTTAAATGATAATCTTACCACTAGAACTCTGCAATCTGGTCGAAAGAACAGAATTCTTCATGTGTACTGAGTTACATTCTGGTAGTGGTGAAATAGTGGATGTAAGTTAAACACAACTCACACTTGATTACATTACTTGTATTCCGATAGACCTTAAGATCCCATTGTTAGTAGTCAGTAGTAGTGTGTGCAAATATCCTGACCTCGGGTCAAATTTCTGAAAAGATAATTATGTTGAGAAACTTGTGATTGTTCCACACCAGCCATAGGGGCTTAAAAGAATGCAAAACCTAAACAGCACTCGTTTTTCAGTTAGCTGCCACTTGTTGTAGCATGTTAGGAAAATCATTTTGTGATCACAATATTCGAGCTGACATAAGTATACATCGAGCCTATAAATATGAACAGCAAATTTAACTGGGAGTGTTGAATCTGTCAGGATTCACAGCTATACACAGTCTATCGGGGCGGTTGTGAATCTCTTGATACAGGGCAGAACAAGACGGAAGGTTGTAGGTCTACTCAGATTAAACTTGTTCTGTACATAAATAAACAACGCTTAGCAAATTATACAACTTACAACCAAGTAAACTCTGTGCACGGAATTTAACCGTCAGAAAATATCAACCAATAACACAGTAAAGTAAACAGTTCAGTGCGGCGGTACAAAACAAACAAAGAGCGAGTTCAAAGGGGAAGTTCGTAGTGTCGGTGCACAGTTGGCTACATGTGATAATGTAGGAAAAGTTCGGCCAGTTATTAATGTAATCAGTACAGGGGTATATATGTGTAGGACCTACAGTACGATAGTTTGGTAATGGGGTATAGGTGTAGGGATCAGTTAAGATTTGCATTGGGCAGACAGCTGATCGTGGACGGGTAGTCGGGCGGTAGCGTCGCTGCGGTGGGTGTGGCATTTCCGTGGTTCCATCCCCTAGCTGTAATCTTGCAGTCCAACTATCAGTTTCAGTTGAGATGATCCGGACGCAACTTCCATTGATTCTGGCCAGAATCAACAGGGGTATTCACTTCAACTCTGCCCTAACGAAATAAACACTGTGAAGGTGATTACGCAATTCCTTTCCTTTGTATCACTGCTTTTTTGGTACTTTGCGAGTGAAAATTAAGCCAATAACTTGAAAAACACAAAATTGACCTGAAAACCACTATCATTTGATCAGGTCTGAAGGTATTCAACATAAGGTCGATATGCCGGTACTAAGTGCTCAAATCTAAAACCGATCATTACATTTCACGCACTTGATTCAATTATATCAGTTACCTCAAACTCATATGGGTAAGTAACATAGAAGTGTGATGTTTCATCCAATAGTTTGACAATCCTGATATATCTGAAATTTCAAAAACGTGCCTTTTGCCACCGTGTACATTACAACTTGAATGTTATCTAATTTAATCAGGATCAACGAAACAAAAGCTAAATGTAAGTAACCTTATCAAATAGATATCGCTCTGTGTACAGTTGGATTCTTTCAAACTGATAAACAGACTGGTTTTATATTATGAATACCTCCGATTGCGTCATGCACTTGCAGAGACAAAACAGACTACGGTCAGACAATTCATAACAAATGCTCACCTATCTAACTGGTTTCACACAAAACACAAACCCATGCACAGCCAAATCCGGTTGAACACTACTAGTAAATTTTTTGAACTACTCCAAGTACGTCAATGAATCTTGTCAAATTATTTTGGCAATTGAGCTTCCATATTAAGGAAAAGTAGTCGTCTTATAAATATTCCAAGTACAGCACAATCGTTCTTCCTCTAATCCTTGTACCCTACAGCTCTTCCGGTAGCCTCGAGAACGTTAACCGTAAGTCAATTATATGCCGCCGGCTCCGGACAAATTGTCACCTGTGGGGAAGGTATGACTCGGACAGAAGTGATTGTATTGATTGTGGTTGCTGCTGCAGTTGTGGTGGCAGTCACTGTTCTGATACTAACTGTAAGTCAATAATATGTTTTACAGCTATTAAACATTACACATCTCATACAAATACGTGTCTCATTAGAGGCGATTTTGTACCACAAGTGACAGGATGACGGTTTTGGCTTGATCCGTCGCTACCTGTAAACGTTCATTTCTAATAGTCACTAGGGTTACAGGCAGGCCATGTAAACAGCATCGCATATAATCATAATTATCGAGTACAGTCAAGAGAAGATGCCAGCTATGTTAATATGATTCAAGTAAAACCAAAGTTCACGAAACTAATTGAAAAATTTGGCGACTATAACACTGGTATTTAGGTGTTTGTGGCGATCTAGTACTTTTCATTAGTTTAGACCCGACTGATCATTTGTCTGTTTAACGAAGATCACGTTTCCTATGGCTGCTAGGTATAGCTCCTTCTTCCAAAAAACACTTTAAAGGTTGAAATGTAAGTTGAATCGTAGGCGTCGCAATAATCGCCTTAATTCGAGAAGTCTAACATTGAGAAATGTTAACAATGGCAATTGTATGCACTATGCTTGTAATCTTGGGAATGTTAAAGCATTTTTCCATTAAACAGAACTGATTCCTACTTAGTCCATAATAACGCGTCAAACTGACTGAGACGAGACTATCAACAGCTGTGCTAGCTTTTGACAGGTCTTGTTGGTTTGTTTGAATTTTTAACAAAGCAAACGGAAGCGAAAGAAAACTTTTTATTTTAAGGTTTGTTCTTAACCGTCTTATGCAATGTAACTTAAACTCCATTCATCAAAAGGAATTGAAATGTTTGTAAGTATGCAAAAATGTAACTGTCCGGTTCAATATAAGTCAATTGATATAATATTTAAAAAATGACAAAAAAACATGCTTTATATATTTTTCAGTAAGTGATTCCACACAGATTTTAATAATTGGACCTAGAACCCTATTGACTAAATTAACTATTGCGCTCTGGCTGTGACAGTAACCGCTAACTGGAAGCAAATATTTGGCACACACACTCAGACAGTGACATAGTACACATAACCCACAATTAGGATGAATGATTCCAAGTACAAGTCCGAACAAGAATACGTACTAGAAGTGTTGGGTCTGGGAACAGTATTACAGTGGAACTGCCAATAAAATTGAGGGAGATTACGTCACATGTCAACCAAACTAAAAATTAATATATACGATAAAGGAAGTTGACAGACGCAACATATTAGTCGGGAATCAGAGTGGAGATGAAGCATGTTGTGATTCGAACTATTGCTACATCTTGTGTAAACGGTTACAAAACATGTTCACCACATAACTACGTGAAGTGAACAGTATACATTTGCTTGAAGGTAAGTTAACTATCCGAAAGCATGGCGTTAATTATTCTGTTGTGTGACTACTTCATATTTATGAAATACAATTACGATTGTGGGAAAAACGTGACCAGGTTTTTATTTTACGGATCGAGAATGGTTACAGAAGTAGCTTGGTAAACCAAGAGATGCAACACACCTAAAAAATGTAAAGAATGGGCAGTGGATTCATTGAAAATAACCCTAAGATGACTGTTGGTTCAGTATGCAAAGAACAAGAATATCGAAGATCTGAAAGAATGTGAGCACAGCAATG
This sequence comes from Paragonimus heterotremus, assembly GCA_013368495.1. Classification (NCBI taxonomy): domain Eukaryota; kingdom Metazoa; phylum Platyhelminthes; class Trematoda; order Plagiorchiida; family Troglotrematidae; genus Paragonimus; species Paragonimus heterotremus. Next base: position 22,741 of record LUCH01001368.1, read on the forward strand.
CTTCAAACACACGGACTGTGATAAGATAGCACACTGTTCTAAACTGAGCAACTGGGCTGATTGTCAAGGCTCAAAGCGATATCACTTCAATGAGTCGACGAAATCGGACGGTGTGGTGTTAACTAACACGTTGTTTTTTGCTTAACGGGGCTACAGGTAATAACGATCAACGTGGACACTAGTGTTATGTTATGCAATGCAGGCAATGTAATAGGTTTTAAAGCCACTTTAAAGTTTTAGACTTACCAGGTCGTTACTAACTTCATAGTTGGCAGGAAATAAGACAAATATTATCCACTCGACTTGCTTGTTAGAATATCACAAGAAACGAAAGACTGTTTTGCATGAGTGGCCTCTGTTCGTTTGTTAGTTTGATTTTGATTACAACACTCCCGAGGAAGGCCACCAGAGATGGCTGGAACGTACACTATTACAACTTGTTCGTAACGTTGTGTCATTCTCAATCCATTTACCACTAACATGTTAAACACGATGCCCAAACTGTGTGACTCCATTCATACCAAATTTGTCGCGGATATCCTACAACAAAATGAAAATATTAGAATCGACGAGATAATCAGAAACCTATGATGAACTAATTTACTAGACGTAAGGTGAACAAACATCGAACTTTTGTTTGAACGTGAATTATGAGCCGTAACCAAAAAGGAACAGAAAATACCAGCTAGTTGTTCTGTGCTATGATGGTTAGACTTACAGGTATGACGTTTGATTCGAAAAGATGGTTTACCGGTTTTCTATCTATAGGAATTAAAATTGGTCCTAAATATTTTGTTTAGTGTAACAAAAGCCGGAGGATTTCAAACTGTATCGTCGCTTTCTTCCGTAATAAGAAACAGAAAACTGATTACTGTGATGCCATTTTTTACATAGAAAGACACCATAGCCCAATAAGGGGTGTCTAGTGTACAAACTAAACAAGAGACGTTAAACAGTAGCATCCCAAGGAACTTCATGCTTGTTTTGAACACCTTTTGTTTGGGAGCATTCAAAGCGATGTACTGGAGACGCTACGTTGTAGTCATATTCGTTTATTTGCGGCTGTTGTGATTGATCTAGCATTGATCTAGCATTTCAAACACAATACTGTAGATATGAAAGTAGTACCGCACCCTTTCGTCTCGCCAATTCGACATAAACAAAACAACATTAATCATACAAGTAGGAAGTTGTCAACCACGATAACTGCCAAGCCAATAAGATTGGGTCAGTTAAAGGAACGTTGAATAGTTGGAGCGTAAACATCCTAAGTGTGAACTTGTGAGCAAGAGTGGAATCAATTTTAACCACTTGTTTTGACACCATTTTTGTGAAACAATGTGATGAGCAAGTTTTCCTGCACCATGTTTATCCTTTGAACTCGATAAGTTGATATCCCTGTAGCATACAGATTCCTGGTGAGAAGGCAACATAGTGTCTGTTGCCTGATGGTCAATCATAGTTTTTATTTCACAAAACCGAAGCGTATCATGATCAAACGCAGCTTGATAACTTTTATCCAGGCGAATTACAAAACTGGTTAAAAGTAATCTTTTCTTTTAAACTTTGAGAATGTTCATGTAGTAACTTTGATAGACAAGGTGAAATGTGCAACGTTATACTAAACATGAATGTATATCATGCGTTCAGCTGCTTTCTTATCTGACCCACGCATGCACTGTTGCTGGTAATTTCCAGCTTGACCAAAGACATACCAGGAAATAACTGCAACTCTTCATTTAAAAAGACAACAATTCTATAGATCGAAGCATACTGACAATCACGAAAGGCGTGCTTATTTTTACCCGTAAATGTGTCTTCTGTATGTGTAAAACGTAACTTTTTGTAACTTTCAGCTTTCTCGCCTCAAATTAAGAATAAAACAACGTCTGAAACCGAGACCTTGGTTAGTGAAACCAGAAGATATCACCGAAGGTAAGTATACGTCAAATCATAATAACATGATGTTTTAGCCCTGATATGAAATACAATATTAATCCAAAGTCTGTGTATCGGTAGCGTTGCTTCTATCATTTATTGAAGTTGTTCATGCGTAGTGTGCGGATGATGGGGAAAATTTATATTGCACCAATACAGAAATTTAAAAATTTCTTATTGTTGAAGATTGGCAATATTGCTAAAACGGCACAAGTGGGTTGTTTTTACTATTCAACGTTCACCGGAAGCTTGTGACCCACTGTCTGTATATCACCATTTGCCAATGAGTATACCGGACAAAACTTGAAAACATGTCCCACCAAACAAACGTCTAACGGTGAAGTTTCCATTTTAAGACTGATTTAGAAAGAGACTGATGCTGCTGTCCAAAGTCACGAGATAGAACGGATTTCTGCGTATCTGCTGCAATTGCTGACAACTTTATCGCCGGTCTACAGGATCCTTTCACTCTGTGAAAAAGAAAATAATTAACTGGCGAAAGTTATTCATGATTGAAATACTAATTTAAAACCAAGATAGTTTTGCTACTGAAGAACCTCATTGTCATGGAAGATAAGAAAGACTTGGTTATTTTCAGAGTACATATATTTATTTTCATCACTGTGCTCAAACACCCGGAAGCTGTAATTGTGTTTCGGACAAAATATTCTTCGCTCAGCAACTGATATGACTTTCCATTTTTGATACAGGTGGAAACAGTTTCTCTCGGAGCATGTCCTCATAAGATTTACACTAACGACAGTATGATGAACGATAAAATCCATTACAATGTTCTGAGTGTGTTTAACAGTAATCCATACTCCGCATTTTTCATACAGTCGCTTTCAATGGTGCAGCTATACTCAGCTTCAATGTTAGTGTACTTTTCAAGTCGTAACCTGAGCCGGAGTTGCCCACGAGTTATTGCTTTCGTAGAACCCTGTTTGGTTACATGGTTTTCCACTTGTCGTCATCATCTTGCAGGTAGTAGCAATCTTAGGGGTGTCTACTAGGCAGTTCCGGTGCAGACTCCGACTGGGTTAGGTTTCAGCGACTCCAGGTAGTAAGAACTACTGTGTCTGGTTATAACGTACTGCTTAAGATTGCTCATGAAAAGGAAGATTTCGTTAGCGCCCCCACGACGGCTTTCGTGGGTACACGAGGTAGGCAAACACAGTACATCTGTACAGAATGCGGCTAGATGTATAAATGTGACACATTCGTTGCCACATGTCCGTAAGCATTGACGCGAGGATGTAGTAGAACAAGAATAAGGTGCTCAGGCCCGTGCAAACTTTGACTGGTCCAAAAACGTCAACGCAACCTTCTGGTCTCGAACAACACAGAAAGGATGCCCATCCCATTGGACGCAACGAAGAGAAACTCGGATGAGCCGGCTGCTCTTCTGTGACATGTTGACAAAATAACTGTCGTCCCGTACTCGTTGTAAACTCCATCACCGGTCTTCGTCGCATTTCCTAAGTCGTTCGCTGGAAAGTATTCGGACGTGCTTACATGTATTGAACTGACAGAAAAGCTCCGTTCATACTACCAACGTAGTCATATTTCCACAGCCAAACCTGATGACGAATGTCAACACTCAAGCAGCAGTACACTCTGACGGATCTTTCCCACTTTTGTCTAGACAGCGCAACAACTCGTGTTTAACCGTGAGGCCTCTGTACGCAAATGTAAATTGTTGGAAATCACCCGTGATCTTAATTCAGGCGTTTTCCCATAGTACAAGCAAAATTCTTAACGAACATGAACGCCATTCACGTATCTCTGTACCCTTGGCGTGTGGTCGCTTGACGACAGCCTTCTGTTGCAGCGAGAAGCCACTCATCCAAGAAGTAGATGCCGAAAGCCAACTACACAGCTATCCGGCCGATGCACCACCGACGGAGGGAAGGATGCAACCTTCACGTTTTTCCGGAAACTTGAGATTTGTTTATTGAACGAATCGCAGCATCTTGAATAACCCGAACGAGTAGTGGCCTGAAGTATTATCAGCTTACCCGCACACTGATGAGCGGTCGTCTCGCTGGATTTTGTCCCCAGACTGGAAGCTGGTCGAGCCGATCACTGGTGATGGATTATCGTGCATCTTTGGCTGCATAGGAAACACCGTTCTACGTTTGTATAAGAAGCGCATGGAAGTTGATAACATGGCCAGGCATTTCGACGCCTTTTTGCTGACTGAGAACTGTACAGTCTACCCGTGCCTTTGCCGCATCACGCCTGTTTCTAAGGTGAGTAACTTATCTACTTCCAGTGATCTGATGCCAACTGTCATATTTTGAACATCGGTGCGCTTTCTATACAGGACGGTGGCTAGTCGTTGGAACACGCATTTGTATTTATCTCCTCTCTATTTCGGAGTCATACGTCGTAATGGGTGTCTCCTGGCGACTTTAATCCTATATGAGTGGCTGTGGAACTCATGTACAGCATCCTGTAGCCAATCTGTGTCTTCTACTGATGTACCCATGGCGTTTGACCCCTCTGGACACGGTCTGAACCTCAGTGCTCATCAGGCATCAACATGCTACATTACTGATTCTTATCGCAACGTCTCCAACAAGGTCGAAGGTTGTGTAATTCGGTTCCAGCGCGATGTTCGCGACGGTGACCTAAGATCAACTTTGTTGTTCATCAAAACAGAGAATGGGGTTTTAGGTTTGTCATGGCCGGCGTTTGGTACCAGTTCAACGACACTCTGATCTGCGGTCTCACCTACAGTGACCTTCCGAGCCTTTCAGCAGAAATACCTACAGTTCTGTTGGGGAGATTTGCACATGTATTCAGTGTTCTGGGACTACCTAATCGAAGATCAGCACTCAGAAGAAGAGAATAACGTTTAGGTACGCGTGTAGTGTACGTCACTGTCGAGCAAAGAAAACTTCATGCAGCATGAATGGATAAGCTCTGTCGTGTGTTAGTTTGTCTTAGCCTTCAGTAATTGTGTCGTTCTTCCTCTTCAGTCGTTGACCACCTCGACAAAATATCATTTTTCACAGGTTTATTATGCGTGCCATCCAGTTTAGTTGTGGCTGTCTACGGACTAAGGTTCGAACTTCTTGAGATGACCGATGTATTCACGAAGTTTTATGTCGTGGTTGCTGCAACCAACCGGAAGGCTGCTAAGATTCTTCAACCCTGCTGGATCACATACAGCATGCGTAGTATTTGACAGCCTTCATGTCCAAGGACCTGACGAAAGGATTACGCACTACTGGTCATGCAGTCTTTGAAAAGCTATGAGTATCGAAGGCAGCCTCGTTCGTCAAACCCAAATGATGGCTGGAGGTGACGATGAATCTGTAACACTGTACATCAGTATAGTGAGTGACTACAGATTCCAGCGTGCCTGAACTAAAAAAAATAAAAGCACGGAACCAGCTTTCATGATACTTTCGTTCAATCGATCCGCCAGCTCTCGCGCTGATTCACTCTTTCATGCTCCTGTGAAATTCACATTCAGTGAGATAATTTATCTTTCCCAACCCAAACCAACCCTATTCTTTGATTAAGACTGTTAATTTTGGCCGTTTTGGGGTCCCTCATGATTTATGACACATTTATGCAAGAACTTTAGTGTTGACTGTTACCATCTTTCTTAAAACTGTTTCTCTGTGAAAGAGCATATTTTCATCCTGACGGATGAATCTTGAACATACTAGCATTCCGGTACGACGCACAGCATGTAACTTTGAGGGGCCATGTTTTCTTCTCTGTTCACCTCTTACCATACTATAGGAATCAAATTCATTTTATAACTGTGGTGCTACATACATTTACTACCCATGAAGGAAACTTCACCAACTCTTTAAAGGTGTTTCTGACGCAACGTCCTACACTTGATAGTCTGCCTCCTTAGAATTTCCTTTAAATGTATATTTTTTGTTTGTTTTTGGTGCCACTTCTTGTCTTTTCCTAGAACGATGTTAATTTGCAAAACGATTGTACATAGTCATAATAAGGATGTTCATTTGCGTCGGTATGAGTGGCCAGTCAAATTGACCTACACGGCATTGTACGATGAAAATATATTATATGTAAAAAATTTATTTAAAAAAACATCTATACGTCTATATGTAGTAGATAAGGATAGGTTTTGAGAGAAGTGTAAAGTTTCTTTCGGTTGTGTATAATTGCCGACCAAGGGGATCGATAAATAACACAGTTTGTCCTGAAGACACAGCTGGATGTCTTCAGTTCAGCTGTGTTCGTTCTTATCCGAATCTGGGTACATCCGAGTAATGACCTGAAACATACTGCCGGAGCTTTTGGGCCATGGTGACTGCGTGACAAACATGTGACATCAAGGTAGGCATAAACTTATCCACAAACAGCAAAACCAGTGACTGCGTACTATGTGTGCCGATCTAGTTCGATTAATGTCACACACTATCACTTGTCATAAAATACTGGAAAACACTTCATCACTTTCGCAATTTATTATGACGTAACTTCGGAACTGGTGCATCAAAATGAAACATAGCTAACCTCTGTGTTCAAAAGGATTTTGTGCGTACGTTTTGTTATACTTTATGAAACCTATAAAGAGACGAGAGTAGTTAATTGTGACTCGTTAGTTTGCAAGTAACGCGTTAGTTTATGTTGGCCATCGAAACCAACGAGAATAATCGCCATTGTTAATTTGGCCGTTACTTCCTGTCATCCTGGCATTTACCAACAATTTACAATTCAACCAGAGGTTCATAATAAGCTCAGAGTGGTAACCTTTTACTTATGATATCGTCATTCTGTCTCAAATAAAACAACCTCTACCTAATCATCCACCTGAATAACGTTTTTCTCCCAATACAAAATTGTCATCCTGATGGACATATAAAAAAGACAACGCCTTAAATTATATTCTTCCATTCTTAGTCGATGAACAAATAAGTTGTTTAACCGTACAACTAGTAATTAAAACGAATGAACTTAAACGTCGGTTGTCGCTGAGGTTAAACGGTACAAGGCATCAGTTGCCAACGTGATGAAACCCATTCCTTGCTATAGTTGTACAGAGTTACAAGGATCACATTTAAAGTGAGATGGGGAAGTCACAAATTATTTGACCGATCGATTTAAAAATTGTGGAAACACTGCAAAATGGAAGTTTATATGGATCAAAACGCTTTCATTTAGAATAATTTTGAAAAGTACTCAAATAGGCTCACTTTTATCGATTTATCATTGTTAGCGCAATGAACATTCTCGGAGTGTATTGATCTAAGCTGGTTTATAGATTTGGTTAGTTGCCACTAAATGTTTAATTCAATTAAAACGTTCACTGGTGAACATGAACCAATGTAAAATAATCAGAATGGAACTATGAATTGGTCATCTTCCGCGTAAAGTCAGTGGAGGTGAAGTCAACGACGATGTCTGACATGCATGTGTTACATTTACAGTCACTGTCATGAAGTAGCAAACACACATTACCTGTCGACTGTTGTGAAGAGGAATGCTGTTCTACGTCCTCATTTCTAAATAAATTAGCTGAAGTGTGAGGCAAATTGGATGTTTATCCGACGAGAATAACGGACACACGACTAGCTTGCAAGTATATGAAAAATTGTCATATAAACAAGAAATTGATGAGAACAATCTCTAGTCAGTCATTCTTTATGTCTACAAATGGTGGTTGTCTGGTGCACAACTGACATCGAGAAGAATGAAACATTCGGCAAAAGTTTACGTAACCACATGTTCACCAAACTGTTTGCTACTGTTAGGCAGATGCTCATTTAGCAAATATGTCGTGGATAACACAAAACCGTCAGAACAATTAAAGTGGAGTTAGAAAAAACGTGAGTTAAATATAGCTTGGAAGTGTGGTAACCAGGTAGTTGATCGTGTACAGAAAAATCTCTTAGCGATAGGCTAACCAACGGAATGGCAGTCACTTTTGCAAACTCATAAACCCCTTTGGAACACAATGAAAAATGTCTTGTTCACAAGCCGGGTGGAACGAAATGATGCAACACACGTACAATCACGGCGACACTATACACACAAAATAATTTTATCAGAAGTCGGAGGAATTCTCAGGTTGTGGGTCGAGAAAGTATGTAACAAACTTTACGGGACTGTCACTAACACAACATAACCAAGAGAATTTAACAGAAAACGAAAAACTGTGGTATGTACACCCGAATTTCGACTATGTCATCAAAGGAAAGCTATCTTTAGCATGTTGGGACTGAGTCATTTCACAATTCAGATGTCATGTTTTTTGTCGGATGAATAGGCTTGTAAGCTGGAAGTGAGCTCAAGTTAAAAACCTGTTTTTACTTTCCTTCCCTCAGTGGACGTTACTGATATCAGTAACCCCGAGGAATCCCGTGTCGCTTTGGCCACGAGAGTTCGTCACTGCCAAATAGTACGGATGTACGCAAGTTTGTGGGATCAGATTTTTTTGCAACCGGTGCCTAGCCAACATAACTAAAGTCCTTAAAGTTTAAGTGGAAATATTTCTGATAATTGCACCGGCTGCCAACAGTTTATGTATATGAAATAAACCGATATGACATGATACCTATTTCTTGATAGTTAAGATTAATTCATCCTCTTTTTCTTATTAGCAAGCAAGGTTAACGCTAATGAAACATACAATTATTCTGAACTGCCGAATTGAATAAACTGCATAGGGTTGAAGTTTTGTTGTTCTCCTATCACAACATCATGGGTTTTAAAGAAATATAAACGAGTAGATACTAAGTGTTATTTGCATTATTGTGTCTTGCACGAATAATTCACTTTTGGAAGCCCCGTTCGAGGCGGGATATTTCAATTGTTTTTACTTTTTTTGTCAAGAAACGGACTGATTGCAGCTGCCAAAACCATACCATTTGAGAACTTTTTCCCAACTGCATCGATGCTTCGTGAGATAAAGACGACTGCGTGAGTATAGTCGATTTACTTAACACAGTGCTTTTGCGATATACCAAGTTTATAATAACTGACCTTAATTTGATGTACCAAAACGAATGCTCATTTCCTTTGTATGCAATGAAAGTATTGCACGATAACCAACAAGAATACTTGGGCTACTACCATTAGTCATATATGTGTGGATAACATTGTGTTATGTAAAATCTGACTGTGCGATCAACTTTCTTTGAATCTGACAAATCGGCCTACTGGTGATCGATAAAAATACTCGAGTCAGACAACCTGTTGATCTAAATTTTGTATTAATTCGTGCATTTTTTTTATTGTTCCGCAATATTTTGATACGGTGACCGATGTTTACACGGACATTAATGTGCTGTTAATATATGCATGTTTTTTGAGCTGACTGCATAATTTTTAACCCAGACAGAAAAGTACTCTTTTTAGCACTACTGAGTTTTACTGAATACTTTGGATATTTGAAAACGTTTATCTGGAATGAGTTGTGATACGAACGTAGCCGTCAAGTGTCACTTCATTTGTAAGTAAATCTACCACAGAGGTTTGAAGAAATTATTTTTGACGGACGGGTTGGGAAGCAAACAAACAGCATTTGCCATGAGGAATGTGAGGAACGTGAACGCACTTCCACCTCATAAAGACAATAAACGATTATTCTGCTGTAAAACTCATAAAAAATTTACTTATTGGAGAGAACTGAGAAACAGAATGTGTACTTCATTTTGTTTTTCAACTGGAACAAGTTTCACTCAAACTGCAAGAAATTCTAACCAGGGCCTATTGAATGCACAAAAAACGCATTCTGGAGCTAAGACGCCTGTGAAAGATCGAGTGTACCTATTGACGTACCAGAGTGGATCCGAGCGTAACTTGCAACAGAACTCGGCTTTATATCCACTAACGATCTGTCGAATAGAGGCAAGTTAAGCACAGCTGACTTTGCTACGACAGACAAGGGTATTGTTTCACTCTCTGTCAAACTAGCATTATGTGTAAGTTGCATAGAAATCTAATAATATAGCTATAGTCAACTAACTCTGGGTCTGTTAATTCTGCCAGGTGTATATATATATAATAAAAAATGAAAAGCTTGATGAAAGATTTTACAGCGGAATATCTTGTTTCTTCGGACAAGTAGATAACACATTGTAGACTGGCACACTTGTGTAACTTATTTGGACAACACAAATAACAGCTTGCTATCGCGCGCGGAATTTTGGGTGCTACGTTTTCGCAGAGTTTACGAGCTACAGCCAAGTAGCTTGACCATTCCATTAGAGCTAAAAGCACTCCGACAATATTCACATACTCCGAAATAAATGGCACAAACGATCTGACTGATAACCAGACCCTGAAGTGGCTTCAAATTATTAGGACTAGTGTTCGTATTGTTCGTACCGCTGATTGTTGATTCAAGTATTCGGATGTTTGCCGAGTCTGGCATTCTGGTTGCGGACGTTCCAGCATTAAACAAGGTTGCAGTTAGTCCATGGGCGTTAGAGCTCACATCTTCAAGCTGAAGCACGAAGGTAGTGATTATCTCATCTCGTTTAATGATGAGGCGTTTGCAACCCATATACCAAGCCCGACGAACACCGGAATAATTGAAACTCAATTCGCATTATAGAACATTGATGCGCGGTAGGGAAATACGTCAAGCTTGTTTGAAACGATCGCTCCCTTGTCCGCTCACCTGTTATGACCTACAGTTGTATGTCTCTAATTTGACATTTAGTATTGTCAATATGATGCGAAATGCCTTACGTTACGTTGAATTCCATTTATTAGTAGGTGACAATTTATAAACCAACGACGTAAAACACATTTCTCATTCAACAGCTTCCTGTTCTCGATCGCACTGACTTTTAATATAGATAGCATGCACTAGTAACTGAGGATTTAAATGGTGTGAGATTTCAAACATAACTAAGATGAAAGACACAGGACCCCATGAAACACCGCGGTCGCAAAATGCCATTCAAAAACTGTCCTGTTGATTTTTACATCAGACCGGTGATTTTGATTGCAGTTGAAGAGCTTCAGAGTTATGGAACTGCCTATGCCATGCTCCAGGAACAGTGTTCATTAATTCAATTACCTCAGGGTTTTAGATAACTACTAGGAACCGCAATGAAGTGTTGGTTTCTTTGGCAATCTATTTTACTTCTTCTAACCAGCGGCTGAACTGATGACGTATGTGGACCGCTTTATTATGATCCATTTTGGTTACAACGCAACAGTGCTAACCGAGTTAAATATCGGTATAAATATTTTATCAAGTCCTAGGTGATGTGGTTCAAAAAGCTGCAGCGTAACCGGACCCAACATAGCTGGTAATATATCTGCCTTAGAGCTTCGTGATGCACGTAGATCTTGCAGGCTGTAGAATGTTTACTAACTTAATGAAGTTTGTTAAACTAATCCTATACTGACCTACAGATTTCCATTAAGAGGAAACTTAATAAGGGTTCAAGATTTTTATCACAGGCTATTGATGGCTTTTAAAACTAACGTGTGTTATTGACTGCATTGTTTAGACATACCTGCAGTGCGAATGTTTATGCAGTGTGTTGGGTAAGTGAAGATGGAATCGTACACACTTTTGCCATGATTACCAAGGATATCCGCAATTATCATATGTGAGGTGATCGACCCACATTTGCGACATAAGCTGCAGGTCGTAGAAAATGTTTTAATACCGAAGTTCCCAGTGATGTTAACTGGTTTTAGTTGGAATTAAAGTGAGTTATTGTGGCTAACAAATATTAATTTTTGCAGTCTTTCGGGGATGCTGTCGGCCGATTACAAAGTAAGATGTGCGCATTGCATATCCAGTCAGTTTATTTCTGTTGGTTTATAATCAAGTCTGATTGCTTTACTGCCATTAAAGTCCTTTTTTACCGCTAGAATTCATATTAGCGTTTGCGTCGTCCACCTTTTCCACTGAGGACATAATTGTGGACAATCTTGTTAGTTATGGGTGATCATCGATTGAGTAGTCCGCTGTATCATCAGGTCAATATACTCCTCCAAGTTTTGGAATTGTGATTGTATGCATGTTTTATGTTTGCAACTGATTAAAGTAAATGAAATGTTAACATATCGTAATATATGTTTTATTTCTGCTGTGATGATATAACTATGTGTATTCTTAAAACTCTCCAGTTCTCTTAACCATCGCAACGTGACAATTCTGGTGGGAGTGAATTTTTCTGCTTCTGAAGTGAACATCTATACCGAGTACTGCTTCAAAGAGTGCTTTGGAACCTTGCTAAGACGCGGAAGTATACATCTAGGTTGGGCGTACAGGTTAGTGGACTGACACTGACATTATATTAAACATCATGCAGTTTGTATTCAGACAACCTTCGCTACTAAGATTCAACACCTATCATTTTGTAATGCGCCTACATTCAACTATCTGGTTTATCGGTGAATTATCAGGATCTTTTGCCCTTACATTTGGAAGAAGCTTCCTTGTTTATGTTGCATTTTCTGCTGATCATTTTGAAAGAAAACACTGTGGGGCAAACGTGTTGACCACTGCTTCATTGACCCCAAATTAAGATTAACCAAATCTTCTTATGTGAAAGCTGCATCACATAGGCTTATGACTAATGCTCTGGTTGCCCGATCGCCCCAACTTTAATCAATCACCCCTCGATCAGGACTTCTCCAAGTCGAATCGTAGAAGTTATTAACTTGTTGAGAGACAATTTGTTTACTGGTGAATAGTGGGAGATTTTTGTTTGCATATAAATTGAACATTACTCAAAATTGATTGCAGCTATCACACTCCCATAGACTTTGCAGTCAGCCGCATTCCAACAACAGAACTAGACACGAATTCTTCTCTTGTTAGAGCAGTTTATCCGTAATGCATGTTCATGATTTAGCTGTAACTAATGTAAGAATCACTAGCGCAGTGGTCAACATGGTGGCCTTGTTAATGCATGACAAGAGTTCCCGTCTCAACCGTGAAAAACATTTGCACTACTGACCAGCTCTGACAGAAGCGAAAATCATTTTGTTCGAATTCTGTTTCTGGTATAACCTACCTTTTTTGTTCGTCCTTTTGCAGATAAATTTTTTAAAATGATCGGGTTCTCGATACAGGCGTGTACAGGGGCCACCAGTGGTTCATTACTTTCTGGCTGACAGAAGCGTTCTCTGTATGAATAACGTCAAATTCACTCACGTAGAAACTTATCTTGCTTCATTTACTAGCTTGTGGGAGTTATTAGATAAATTTAAAGATTGGGTCGACCAAGGAAGCTAATTTCTTTCGAGTTATATCAGCAATGTTTAATTTTTTGTTAAAAATTGGAAAAATCATGTCCCTAAGTAACTGGGACTTTCGACTTTTGGCAAAATCAATTACTTGTTCATTCAGTGAAGTTGTAGAAACAGGGTGTAAGCCTCGGACAATTAATCAGCACTGCGTACTGAAACAATTGATTACTTCAACGTTCAAATTGGAATTAAAGCGTTTTTCTTCTTAAAGTCACTAAAACTTACCTCACAAAAGAGAAGGTGAAGTTGCGTCTGGAAGATTTTTTTTACGAAGCCTAAATTTCGTTCATCCATTCAGCTAGAATTGTGTAACACATCATCCAGTAGCATGCGCTGTTTCATTGAAACCTACTTCCCTGTATCCCATAGATACATACTGGTAACAAGAGTAAGGTGCGAAAGAGTTTGCAGATGTTATTTTTAAGCGAATTTCCCCCAGTTCACGAAAACTGACTGGAATATAAATACCACGAAATTGCAGTCATCTCGTGTCATTGTGATCCGGGAGCATATATAGTTCTACCTAAGAAATATCCGAAAAAAGTGGATAAAGAGTTGTTTTAATTTGAATGGATATATTTGCTTTTTTATATCATGTGGTGTCACATAACTACTGTGTGAAATGTTCATCAGTAAAAACCTACCCGATTTTCGTTTATGAGATGCTTTCCTGTGGAACTTTACAAGGTTAATTGTTAAGCACAAATACCAACTAGTTACCTTCAGGGTGTGGAAGAGAATGTGGTCACATTTTGTCACAAATTGAGCAAAAATTCAAATAAAACGACATAGAATGTGAAGCATATTTTGCACAATATACTACTGCACCAATTTTGCTATTGGACAGGCTATCATTGTTGAATGACATTGCCAAGGGTATGGCTTATTTGCATCGTAACTCAATCGTACACGCCCGATTGAGTTCCTCCAACTGTGTGGTGACCGAAAATTGGATTTGTAAAGTAACCGGTAAGTATTTTGGAGTCAGTTGATGCTAAGAAGTGTTATTCTGCTCTATTTATCGACGTTTTCATTTATATGCCCGTAGTGAACCCACCAAATATAGTCGAAAATTTACCCGACTAATGTTAATTTACCTCTGCGATTCATAAAAGGTTTACAGTCTGTTATGCCTCCAAACTGATATTAATCAGTTAGATCATCTACACTTTTCGTGGAGCTGTTCCCTAGTGAATACAGTGTTGCTGATAGTGATGTCGTCTGCAAAAGTCTTAGGTAATTTGTAGTATATAATGTCAACTGTGTTGCATAAAGTAATTTGGCGCACTCACATGTCAAAGTTCGAATACCACTGAGATTCAGTAGATCTTTGCTCTCATTTTAAACATGGTCATGTGGTTGTAATTTAGTCTTGCAATTTTCTTAGGTTAAGAGACCCTCAAAGATTGCTGAATACTTTAATTTTATCGATTTGTAAATGATTCGATGTACTTATTGTGGCCTGGTTGTTCAAAACAGTACGACTTACTGTCTTTATTAGTAATGGTTCTGTTGGCTATAGGTAGAGCTCCACCCACAACCGCCCAAGGCTTTGGTGTATAGATTGATGTTGTACCCTTATCTCTAATGTTACATTAGATTCTAATTCAGCGTTGAGATCTCTTCACTAGCCTAAATTTATTGAAGTGTCGAATCTGATGGTGATTGTGAGGGCCGAGCGGATTATATCGTTCATCCTGTTTACCAGTTGTCTAAAAATGGAACACACTCAAGGATTCCTGTGATGCTAGTAGTGGAGTCACCGATTATAGATAAGAGAACGTACGCCATGCTTCCTTTTAAAGAAGTTGGGCAGTCTGAGAACCGTACACAAGAAAATGTAACTGATCGTTAACGTATATTATGGTCATGCCCAGTACGAGATTGATAGCGTGGTGATCAATGTAGTAGACGACCGAAAATATGGCCAAGGGTTCCAAACCTTGTGGTGGCAAACAAGTAATTTTTTTTCTCATTTGTGTTCTTGATTTTAGATTTGCCAGAAACTTGACTTCTCGAATTATACGTTTACTTTTAGAACAATCATTTCAGTTCATATGCACCGATTAACTTGTGAATCTAAAACCTTCATTTGTGTCGCATTCCCTGCCCGTAAACTTGGCCGAAATGTTTAGGATATGACTGAACCAGTTAGTTCTTCAAGGTTACCAGTATCACAAATTACTGATGGTGTTGTCTTGAGCTCAAATGAGTTTGAGATGCTGAGTTTCAAAAGGGCACATAATGCTTATTCACCAGATGAGTTAAAATAACTCAAAAACGACTATCACAGATTGAAAAAGGACCAAATAAACACGCTCGAACGCTCAACTCTAACCCTTTGTGAGCAGTATTCAGCTTGCCCGATCATTCTGGAGGGAAAATAAATGGAACTGCTGTGTTCAGCTTAACGGATAATACACTGATCAGGACTTCTTAGATTCAATTTACTTACTCCAATAAACCAGCTGAGAATGGTTTAAGCGTTTGGTGGAAGTCCGTGGACTTCCATCAATTTCAAAACAAACATTACACACTTCGATCATGTCTACTGTCCGGTTACTGGTGTTGCAGTTAACACGTTAATCGCACAAGCATGCGGGTCAGAGTACAACGTCCAGTTCTGAGGATGTTAAGTAGTACTGATGAGCTCTAACAAGAACGAAACTTGAGTCTACTGCTTCGTCTCGAAGCGGGCCAGCCGAAGGGCTCGTCTGAATGTGGAGGCTGCAGTCAAGTGTGCATAATATTCAATTTGAAATAATTAATAACTCATGAACGTGTGTTAATCACAAACAACTTTTTGTTTATCGTTTATCCACATACTACTAGAAGTAATGGAGTAGCCATATACGATTTGGTCTAACTTTACTGGAGAGGTAGCCGGGCACATACGTGTTTCTTGTTTGTGGTCATTTAGCTCTATCATTCTGAACAAGTCGGCGCATAGTTAACACTTGATCCCCCTTGTTCCGATGAGCAATAGTGACATCCGGTTAATTAGTCGAATATGGTTATTAATTGTCATATGTGAAAAATGACGGACCTTCACTATTCTCCTTATAGATTTTGGGCTGAATAGTATTCGCTTCAAATCAGAGAGGGAAAAGCTTATTTCTTTCATGGAAGCAGCTGGTAACATACCTTATGTTGCTCTGGAGTATCGAAGTGAGTTAACTTGGATAAAAGTTATGCAAGATAGGTGTGAGTGAAATTTTTTAGTAATGCGGCTAACTATGTCTGCAGTATTGAAATGAAAAAACAAACATCAGTGCTTGTGACAGGCAGTCTTCATTAGTCTAACTGAAGTGTATTTTGATGACTACAATCAAAGATTATTTACTTTAGGTAACTGTCTTCACTCGTTGGTATAGGGCCCTTACATTTACGCAAGGGGCAATTATATAAGTTAACAAGGAGTATCACAATGGAACACAAGACAAAATTTGTTCAGAAATTTGTAAAGATGTCACAGAAATACGGTGTGTAACACATGCTTGTTCTTAGTATGTGGTTTAGGACTATGATTCCTTTTAAAAAAACGACCGAGGACAGTAATTTTTGCAGGCAGCCTCTGGATTACCGAACAGATTGAAATCGCAGTATTATTTGCTCGTTTGGTATTTCATAGTAATTGAAAAAACGTTCTGATATCTCTCAGTATACTGCAAAAAGCGACTCGCCTGTTAAATCGACCAAAGAATCTTATAAGACTAGTAGTATCGATTAAAGTAACCAGTACGCAGCCCACGAGGAATTAAGCAACAGTATATTTCAAATTTTCCTTTTATAGTAAAACAAATTTCCGAGGCTAATCAAATAAGTATTGTAAGTGATTTTATCAAGAAAAACAAAAATAAGATAACGAAAACGACGAAATTGCACATGTTCGAAATCATTGACCTGAGTCAGCATTTGCAAAGGTTAATGAAGTATGTTCTGTCTGTTTCTTCATGAAAGCTAAATAATTTCACACAGGATATTCATCAGAAGTACCTGTAACCGGCTTATGATAATACATCGTTAGTACCTGAGTGTTCTCTCCAGCTGTCTCTTACCATGAAATGTTTGCCTACTTTGGGATAGTCTATTCCGAACAAAGGGACTTTAGGGTGCTCAAAATTAAAATTCCCTTCACTGCAAAGGATAACACTGTTCCAGTGATCATTGTAAGTATTTCAGTGCTTAGCTCACGTCATTGATTCCATGCGTGTGCTTCGTTGTGTGAACGTACATACACAAACGACCGATATATTCGACACAGTACTCTGCGGCACCTAGCATACAAACAATTACAACTTCAATGTTTTCTTTAGCTCAGAATCATTTGAGAAAATATCTGAGGTAGAACAAAATAGTCTACTCATTTCATATAGTTAATGTCATTCATCTTATTGTTCATTTGGCTGCGCCTTGTGAACCAAGATTCATCGGAAACTTGTTGAACATTTTGCTTCCTTCTGGTATGCCCGACAATTTCTCTGTCATTTACTCTCATACCGTTTTGATCTAGTACCTTTGTTTTTTCTTGTCTGGGAAGCTGCATCTCACGTATGTTTTGTAATTAATGTCAATCAATGTCCATATAGCCAACGGTATGCTTCCCACTTTTGCGCATACAAAACAAAATTTGGAAAATCGAAAAATGTAATGGATTAGATAAAATGCGAGTAGAATTATTCCCAATTTTTGCATAGTACAACGATCAGAGAGCCTATCATCTAGGAGCCGCCAGTTACAGTGATAAAAAGCACACCAAATGGTTCATTATTTTGGGAGAAAATCTGACTTTTGGTTTGTTTAGATCGTGCGGTGTTAAACGTTTGCCTCTCTGTAACACGAACTGACCTACGGTTTCATGTTAGATAAGGCGCGTAACGAATAACGCTTTGTGTAGATAGTTTGCCGGAAGTAGACCAAACAGTCCATACTAATGTGGAAGGACTCAGCTATTGTTTTGATTGGTTGGCAAACCACTTATCTCCTGTTCCTGAGCCACATGCATTAGCAATATAAAGCTGTCACATGTGGATGGTAATAACGTTAAGGTTCTTGAAAATGATCCACAAAAGACGAACACAAATTTTGGAACCAAACTTGTAACAAAACCGGGTCAAAATCGACGACACGTTTTAACATTCGGTTTTCGTTCATGTTCTCTAGAAGGCTTCTCAGAATAGTTTCAGTGTTCACGAAGGTGACAAACTTGGTTCGGCCTAAGAGCGATCTACAAAACTACTCAAAGTTGAAGACAAATCAATGACTGGAACAATCATACGCTGCCATTGGAAGTATGCTCTGGTATCTCTAACTTTTTTTCGATCAACAACGTAAAAGCTACACTAGACACATATGTAGTAATGAATACTGATTGCCGACAGCTTGTTGGAGATGAACACAATCAGATCATAGAGAGGGATGGATCCTCACTGCTACTGTTATTCTGATTGCCAGAGAAATTAAATAGTCACTTGACTAAGTTGCAACCACCATTCAGTCCAGTCAAATAAACCTCACATAGTACAGCTCACTTATATGTCCGAATGTTATCTTGCATCCCGGATGTTCAAGAAGGTAATGCTTTTTTTCTATAACCAACTTACGTAATCTACGCTGTGACTTGCTACTTATCAAAGAAGCATTGACAATTCCATAAAAACACCGGGAACTATCAAAGGCTGTTGAACTTTCTTGGAGCTAACGAAGTGTTATCCGTGTTCACTGTTTTCTAGTGAGGTGAACAGCTGAATAATTGCAACAAAATTACATACATTACTTGGTTTCTTGTTTGTATGTAATTTTGTCGAGCGTAGCATTTAAATACACGGATTGTATTCAACTATAGTTATTCTACATTATACCACAAAATTGTTACTTCAACATAGATGATCAAACCTATGTCCATTGGACTGATAAAGACAGTTCAACCATCAGGGTTTGTCCATGTGAAGTTAGTACACATTGAAATGAACAGCAGTCTTTCATAGGTTAACCTTTATCGTTGTGTATGGCCACCACTTCAAGTGACAACTAAACGTGCAAAAAACTAATCACATTACACTTAATTTAACTGGATGATTGCACATCACTGGGTTATTATTACTAATGTATGCAAGAAGCAAAAGTTGGTGATGTAACAAATCATTTAATTTGTGTAGTGTTGACAGCGTACGTGGAGTTGATAACCAGATGAGAGGTAGGCCGTCCAAATGCTAAAACCTGGTTTTTGACAACTTTTTCCTGATAGCATCGTTTGTTTCGGAGTCGCTCGACATTTTTGGGCACCGACACTCAAAGAAAGCTAGAACTAACGTCATAATCCGTAGATTGGGTAACGTGTCTTGTTTGGAATAGCAAGACTTGTGAAACATCTCGTTTTTACAATGGTTGTACATAACTCATTCAACCAAGTTAGAAGCAGTATTTATAATAGGATTTGCGCAGTGAACTTTATAATCAGAGTTCAGTGGGCACTGTACAACAGAACGATCAAAGCACTGACTCTGCTTATATCACTGCACCTTAGTTGCAAAGGTAGGCCTTCACTGTTAAAAACCTTAATTATAAACAGAGAAGAGGTCATCACGGATACTTCCGTGAACATGGGTAGCATCCAACTATCTGTTGTGCAATGTATCTAGAATGTTTCTTTCGGGTTACCTACAGCTGAAATATTAGCAAGCGTCGAGCGCTACATTCAGTTTGTTGTTTATGTTATAGCTCATGAATATGAAATCCTTGAGATGTTCTGGTTACTACTTGCATACTAAAAGCAGCGATGCGTAAATCATATGGACATTAACAACTGAGTCATCCGCTTTTTCTTGTTATTTTTAAACAGAGAATCCAGATATGTACCACGTACCTGAGATGGATGTATACAGTTTTGGAACAATTCTATCGGAAGTTGCCACAAGAATAGATTTCCGACAGGTTAGAGAATTTTACCTGAGTATACTCGTAGGGAGTTCACGTAAACATGCAGCTAGCAACACCTCTCAAGTTCCCCTAATTTAGAAATCTCTTGAACAGATTACATCTGATTTATGTTTCATTGAAAAATGTTTTAAAATGTGATGTGTTATTATTATGCATTAGGGCTTGTTTGTCTAGGCACTCACCAGCTGCGCAACTCATTTCTAAAAGGAGCACATTTTGAAGAATAGTGCTGCAAAGGTCAACATGGATGGGAGTAGCGTGGACCTCATGAACATGTTTATCCTTATATTGGTAATAACAGTTTGTATAACAAAACGTCTGAAAAATGCTCACAAGGTTATTAACATAAGTTTGCTCCACGTGCACAGATTGTTTCGTGCAAGCTTTCGTTGGCTGTGACTGTCTTTCACCTCGGCGATACATCCTTGACCAATCGACACTGTAGTCTCTTCTCTATTTCAGAACCCCTCTCTTACAAGTGGACGTAGTCCCCGCTACTATAACTTAGGCTTGTCCAGGGTCGCTAAGTGGATCGATGTGTGCTTAAGGTAGAGGCGGGCTGTACAGTGTTGCTGCCAATAATTTTGATTCAATATGATCCTTCTGCAGCACAGGTTACTAAGTCACTTTCACCAGGCATCTGAGTGAAATATGCCACCCAGAGATTGGACTCCTATTTCAACTTCATTTTGCTACCCTAAAATGGATTGTACCTAGACGTACGTCTGTTATGTTAGTCCTTCCTTCTGTTGGGTAGATTGTGTATGCTTGGATGAAACCGTCATGTTACAAAAACAACAGGACCATTATACTAGATAGAATGGTTATCCAAAACGAGCGCCGTTTGTTCATCACTGACATCTAGCTACCTTTCGCTCCAGTTTTCCGCAGTGATGACAGTTGGTTGGCTGCAGAGGTAAGCCGCTGCACCAGTAGACAGAGTCATATGTACCTTTCAATCTGACCTTCCGTGCTATATTGTCGTATAAGAAGGCATATAATTAGATTAGCAGTTCAGACGAAGTCGCTCGAAGTTACTATAAACCAGTAATTCAGCGTACATACACTTCGACGTCTGTCACCGGTTACTGACTAGCACTTTTCTGTGATTTTCACGCCTACCAGAGTTAATTCTGTTTATCTTCCGAAAGCACTGACAGTGAGCCAGATGAACACACAAAATACTTCACTCAGCTTTGCCTGCGTGTCCAATAGCGTTATAAGTGTTTAGGTTTGTTTACCTGCACACACGTCAGATTTTTATCTGAGGGAAGACTTCGAATTGGGTTTCTAACCAATTTGCAAAAGAACGCATAGGACAAAAGCACCTTCAACGCTGACTAGTTGCAACTGATGTTCACTACCAGCTGCAAATGTTACATCACTTCATCATTAACTGTAACAAACAAGATAAAAACTCTGAAGTTACCAGTTATGAATCGTTTGCATTAGCCAATCTCGGGCCAACTAACCTATAATGTACTTGCAGAATTTACACATCCAAGCCATTAGGTACAAGACGCATGTTGTTGACTCCTGAGACGAATGAAAAACAGGGTAAAACTGTTCATTCAAGGATCCCGTAAAGAATCAACTACAGATTTTGATATCTCTATTCAGCCTGCTGTGGTCTTGGCATCTTTGTCACTTATCTTTATCAAGTGAAGCTTGTCATTTTAGGTGGCTCAAGAGAAAAGTGGCACTTTTCAGAAGGTCATTTATTAATCAGATCTGCTCACTGCTGCGAAATCCGCTCACTTTGTCATTCACCTAACTCCGGTGTTAACTGGCAGCTTTAACTCGATTTCAATCGACCCTACATAACAATCGTTGATTTTCTATGGTGCCAACCAACGCTGTGAAGTCAAAATTAAGAGAATAATCTTGGCTGGGTAAAAAGGTCCATTGGAAACTTTATAAAATGAACATTTATATCAAATTTACTCCGTAGCGGTATGAAGAATCCTAATTTCTTGTTACTAGGTCACTAGAGCAAAAAACGACACGTTGCTGGATTGAGGTAGTCAGTTTATGTACGTCGGTCGATTGGATAAACTATCTGGTTATACTAGTTTGACATATGACACTATACTTTCTGATCAACATTACCTATCACTGAACTGTTTACAACTAGACAGGCAGTTTTACCACCCGCTTGAACTGTGATAGCACACGATTCAGATACGTTTATTCAGTCGGTGAATGAATTGTTTACATTTATTGCTGAAATATTTGCTTCTATATTAGGTATATTTAAAAATGGCATACTCGATTTATTGGGGGTCGCCATAGCAACAGTGGTTACTCTCATCGCCAATACATAATCTACTATATGGAAGGCGATGAGAAAAATGCAGAACAGTGCTAGACAGTATGAAATAATCATGCATCATTGTACCTGGCTTCCCATCTAGGCCAATTACAAGCAAGAATGACACTTGCTTTGATGTCAGTTAACAGTCTAAACTATACTGGCTTCCGCATATAAGGTACTATATTGTACTGTGAACCAGATAATGTCGCTTCGAATGCAACTATTATTATCAGCCATCTTAGAGAACCTATTCCTTGTATAAACGATTTTAGTGAATGAATGCATTCGAGGTGTTAGTTGAAAGCGAATTTTTATTGTTGGTCTAATCAGCGCACCTCACTGACGGGATCGTAGGTACTCTTTGCGACCCTCGACTGAAAACTCAACTGAATGTAAGGGTTCCGGACGACCATGAGCAGCGTTTGATCCACATTTCCATTTATTGAAATCAAAATATTTGGTACATCGTTTCATGATTATGATTATCTCCCCTTCGAAAATCATTACGGCTATAATCATTGCTAAGTAATCTCATTGGTTGATTTCTTACAGGCAGAAGAAGATATGTTGGTAAGCGAATGTTTTGAAGTAATCTGTCGTTCCATCGGATGCGTAACATCCACTTTAATGTTAGATAACCACCAGAAATTTTAGTCTTCAATTGATGAGAGTTACTCCTCGATAAAGCTCAATAACATGACCACATTGTAACACTTTAGTTTGTGTTAGCTTTTAGTACCCAAAGGTTTTTAGCGCAAGTGATCTGGACGTGAAAGCTCCACTCCTCCGCTGTCTCACCGACAGTGGCGTTGTCTAACCAAAGTACGATAGTTTACATTTAAAACTCGGGTGACAGTGAGTCTTAAGTTACAGCAATACAGATGAAATCCGTTAGGAGGCAATTTCGCCGGCGAACGAAAATAGTCACCCACATGTTTGGTTCTTTATTTCCGATAGTCTAATCGATTCACCTCTGGCGCACAATTATCTGTGCATGCGCCAACAATTGTTTAACGCTTTGATGTCTGTAGCTCAGTGGAGAAGACAAGCTATTTGAAGTCATAACTAACACTATACGTAAGTTATATATCTTGAGGTATGTGAATGTAACAGTTAAGGTGAGAGCATTGCTGTTGACTAGCAAATATAAGTAAACCTAAAGTAGAAATTCTCAATACGAATCCTGCACGCTGGTCGTGGCTGTATATGTAAAAAATGTGGGATAAAATGAACGTGGGTAATTACCCCGTAGCGGCTTCATAACACATGCTTACGTTTGAATTGCCAGAATGAACTCATAGGGATTAAGCACGGCAACCTTGTATTGCATTGGTGGAGAGATTTGTCCCTCGTGTATGCTATGATCATCATGAGAATTTCGGAGCATTAAAACTGACTATCACTGATGACCAGGTTCTGGGGATCACACATTAACCAGTTTACCTAAACAACGTTCTCCTAAGGCGAGTGAGATTTGCTTCAGACAGTACAATTCAACACCACTTATCACTTTCGACTGAAGACTATGGTAAGCTTATGTAAATCAGTGGAGGTCCGTCTCAATGAACAAACAAACTGTACTGTTTTGCTGAGGCTGTGTTGCCATCTTTTAGCAAATCAGGGGCAAACGTGTTTAGGAATGTGAAGTCAATACCAGTCCTGCTAATACCAAGTAAAGACAGTAGCAATCCGAACCCATTAATTCTGTTTATACATGTAACACACAACTAATGTAACCAGGTTAGACTAATCCATACTCATCATCCCATAATCAGGTTTTAGCATCTGACCTTTGATACGTTCGTCACCAAAATGAATTATTTGAACTGTAGCCACATAATGCATATCCGAGCTCATGTTTTTTACAGCATCAAGTAAGCTAGTTATCCATTTTTTTAATCTGTTACCGTCGTTGTTTGGTTTGACTCGATATGTTATTTGAACTGTTCCACGAAGAAACCAGTTGAGAGTTTTTATTGCCTGTCACATAATTTCTAGAAACTACTTCACATCCTACTGATATCTGTCATAGTCTACGGACTGCGTAAGAGTTCAGGCACCCTGGACTGTGTGATATATGAGTATTTCTGTCACTGAATACTTGTAGTATACAGCCTAACCACTAAAGTCAGCAAAATCTGACATAGAACACAGAGTGCTTACATACAGTAAACTTTGTATATTGCTCACCGCGAGGTGCAGCGAAGTACGCGGGTGGATCGACTACTGGTTTCGGTCAATAACTGTGCAGACCGGACCGTTTACTTTATTCAACCATCTAACATGAACACAATCGTTTTCATACAGCTACTGTGAAATAATACACATCAGATTGCTTACAGATAATGGAAGCTATAAATTAAAGTTACCACTGTTCTTCTTACACTATGTTGTGTGTGTTAGCTTCTATTTTGGTATATTACGAAAGGCAGGTTGCATGACTTAAATGACACAAATACATTTTTGCTTCACCTGCATTCGAATGACTGTCCAGTATTTGACTTTATGTTTGATATGGGCTAGTGATGCACAGCACAGCAACAAAACACAAAAGCTTAGTTAATGTTGGAATGTGCAGCCAACTGGCTTAACTGGCGGTCCGGCCTGAAAAATCAGTTTTTGGAATATATATACCGCTCGGTTACTAATAGGGATGTTGGAATAAATAACGGAAGTGTAGCCCGATCTGTCTAGTTGGATGCTGAGTATCTCATATTCCAGTAAGTTACACCGCTATTTCCAACAGTATGTTCTATAAATTTAACAAGTCATTGGAATAATTGCTTGTGGATTAATTCCATGCCACAAGTGGCTCTCAAAAGTTAACCAACAACTGTTGCAAATGTAGGTTCTTCCTCATACAATTTTGGGGAACTTTCTCAGACGTGGTTTGTTAACTCCATAGTGTGAGAACCGGAAGTATACCGGAACACTTGAAGAGCTCGATGGAGGAGGTTTCACAGTATTTCTGAATGATAGATATAACCGCAACCGATCATGATCTAAAAATCCACCAAGACGTGATAAGATATTGCCACACTGTGTTCTGCCATACTGCACTAAAGCATTCATATGCACAAAATGCAATTTTAGATCCACAACCGCCTCTATGAATATAATTTTATTTTATTATTCTATCAGGTTGTTACATATTATTGTCATAACACGGAGAGTTATAACAAATAAAAAGGTGATGCTCAGAGTCCATCTAAGCAAAACAGTCAACAAGAGAGTTTAAACAATGCAATTCTTCGCGAGTTTCATGAAAGTCTTTCACCTACAATTGCTTGTTGGACTTGAATAAAGCAAAGAGGTATATGTAATACATTTGTAACACAGTGAATTGGCCACATTCCGTTTCGCGTTTTCAGAAACTACGACAATAAATTACTCAGTCGCTTAGGTGTTTCTCGTGTATCTTTTGCTTCGTTACTATAATGTTCTGTAACTGTCCACCTTGAAGATCGCCTGACATTGTCATTTCCGAAGTGTGCTTGTCACACGCCCTAAATATTCTCTCATTTTAAAGTTTACTGTTAGGTTATTGTGTGAGCGGAACGGTAGTAAGCCACCTTTTTGTGACCATTTTCCTTTTTTCCGTCAACGACGCGCTGTGTCATATTTGAAAAATTTTTTCGGCTAGCAAAATTCAGTAGTAACAACCAAAATTTGAGTTACTAGAAGTCACACATTCAAAACTGTAACCTTTCGACTGCAGTTATTGGTAAGATGAAATCTAACTGATTCACTTCACCTAAGGATCTTGATGCGGATGCTGACCCTCTGACATTGATGGCAGAATTACCGAAAGAAGAATGTTTCAAGGAGGAAGAGCCATACCAAACGGGGACAGCGCCATCCAGAGAGGCTTATTGCGAGGTAAGTAGAACGAATAACATGAATGCATCGGACACAGTTAAATATCGGATAACGGGAATAGTTTATAACATACATTGGATTTCAGCCAACTCACGGCATCCATCCCCGACTGCGAGGGTTATCCGAACGGTTTCGACAGATTTTCTATCCATTTACAGAAATAACCAATAGGGAAGAAGCAGAGCAGCATTTGATATTGCAAAATTCTTGTTGTTCACACGGGCATCTCCATTATGTAATGCAGGAAAGACTGCTTAGGATTCATCAGGACGATTAGGTGCGGAGTCACAAGACTAAATACTTGAGCAGGAATTCATCCTGTAATATCCATTGAAGTCTGGAGAAAAATCAAACATTGAACAAGTCTTGTTTTCTGTGTTCGACCATCAAAATAGTTACAACACAATAAAGATGAAAACAATAACCAGGGCTAGTCAGAATAAAAGGCCAGTAAAAGTTA
>LUCH01001368.1:49720-125079 GCA_013368495.1 Paragonimus heterotremus
TAAATTATCAAATCTGCCAAACTAGTTATCAGTAAGACGTATTTTGTTAAGCCTGAGGCGACTCTACCACCCACCTATTTGGCTCACACTCAGTGGACAACAAGAGAATTAACTGCAATAAGTGATAAACATACGGGCGTAATATTCCCGACCATTCTGCATGTACTTACAGCACTTCCATCAACATTTCCCATGTACACTCTCTACCCGTCATCACCATCTACCTTCCTTATCAGTGTTAACCTAAACAGTGTTACCTCTTGAGTACGGCAGACAAAATTTGCACATGTAATACAAGCGTTCACGCACTAATCGTACTTCTTCTGAGGTTCGACTATGGTTACTGTTAAGTCTAAAATTATTTGGTGTTTCTTCCAGTGCTTTCTTTTACCAGATGTTTTATCTTTCCGATATTTTTCATTTTCCTATCACATTCACAAGCTCCGTACTAACTAATTTGCAACTGAGTTCAGTTACCACTTAGCGTACACACACACTAATCAACATCAATCAGTTATGTTACAATAATATCTAATGGCATGCATCTTTGTACCATTCCTTTCGGATTAACACTAAATACGGTAATGCGTCTGTTGAACCTCAGCTGATGTGATACAAATGACGTGTTGGGGCTAGGGTACGTTGGTGTCCTTCGGCTTCAGCCATTGGACAGAGATGTGACCACCCAGGTAAAGCGACTTACTCTGCAGAAGTTGATCCGTCAGACTCTTTTCGGTTTGCAGTGCACTCGTTCGCGCCTCGATGATGGATTCTAACTGTGCAGCATATTCTTTCATCTGTGATATAAGGAATAAGATTCCTCAATAAGATGAAACATTCTTTCAAATAAATTATCAAGGATAATCGGACAGAAGGTAAAGGAAAGTCGCTTACCAATATCATATCTTTGTTGGTTGAGGGAATAATTTTTGGATTCATTGCCTTCAGTCGTTGCTTGATCACAGTAAACGGCGGGCGTGAGATTACATCTTTCCAGCACTCTTTTATTAACTGAAAATTGAGAAGGAAAATGTTGAAGTTAATGTGTGCCAACCGATGTCAACAAAAACCGAATAATGGACAAATTCGCGGTCGCTGCTGACGCTCAGTTCACAAGAGTATTTGCCATATCTTCTGTGTAAAGGAACAAGTCGCTCAGACGAAAGTGAGCGCACGGGGGACTGGCCATTTGGTTGTCCAAATAATAAACCTAACTGTAGACCTATCGATGACTAGAACAGTGATTTATAGCTGCTACACTGGATGACCTAGTCAGATGGAGCGAATTATATACTAACCCTTGAAACGAATAGGTTGCTGTTCATTGCTTTTAAATGATTATACCGCAGGCTGAAACCGTATATAACTAATTCACCGAGTAATTATGATCTGCATAAACTAACTTCCAGATGGACCGGCTGAACGAGGGTTTGGTTGATTGGCCAGCCGTTTCCAAGTCTGAATACAGTAAACAAATAGAGAGTAGAGTAGTACAGAATTGATCGATTCCTTAACAAAGAAAGTGTTCAACTGAAAGGACAGTATTTGATGACCGTTTGACTAGTTTACTGGTTGAAAGAATATCTTCTCAGCCCTACATACATCCAAATACCCCAAGCAGCTGGTTCCGGCGTTGCTCGCTTCGTACGTTGTAAAGGTCAACTTTGCTGGCAGTGCTTTAATCAAAAGGTACACTGTAGGTTTACATCGTGTGACATTGTGTTGATCTCATTTGAGTCTAAATGATATAGTAGTAAGTGTGGAAAGCAATAAAAATAAGTCAGACAAAATGGGCTTCTGAATAAATTATTGCATAACCACTCTCAGATTAGGCCAACTGTATGATCGTTTTGATGGCTAGGTAAATATGCACGTCATGCTGAATAACACACAATGTAGCCAGATCCCTTCGATAAGACCAATTCCATTCACGTTGGCTTGTCGGTTTTGGAGGCCTATGCCACAACAGAGATGCTAAACTCGGTAACCGCCTTCTTGTTAACCACTGTGCCGGTGACCTCACATTAGGCACGACCAAGTAGTAACATCAATTTCCAGTCACATCCTGTCAAGAATAATGCTCAGAATGACCGATCTTCTTGAGGGGAGGAACGGTAAAATTTGTGCTAACTCCAATTGATAGCGTTAAAACTACAGCCCCTTAATCTTTCTGAAGTCACAGGGTTTCGTAGGAGAATGATTATTATGCATTAAGCCAGTGTTATGAAGTCATCGCCACATTAATCAATATGGCTGACCCGTGAATACGTGGTGAGAAGTTGAGGCAAAATGGTGGCAGGAATACACACTACTGATGAGGTTTACCAAGGGTTAAGCCGAAGCCTACAATAGTTTTGAAATGGGGAAGTGAAACGTTCATCTGACTGTGATAGCAAATATAACGTGTGTATGATGTCCAAGCTTTTTCAATAAAACACTCGAATAACAATTTTGCTGAAATGTCAAACCATCTTCATATTTCTCTCCTTGGTTAAGACAAAAAACTAGACTTTCGATATCTCGAAGGATTCAAGTTCCTTAATGATTCCGTTGCTTTCAGTCTGCCCATTTTGAAAATCCTGAGGTACCTCCCTGCTGGCACTGGTCTAAACTGGAAGAACTGTAACCTTCACAAGCATGCGTATACCTCAGAACTGTATTCAGGGATATCCATATGCTAAAGATATTGACAACAAACTGTTGCAGGCCATAACAGTCACCTCATGGACAAACGGTATTATCGACCGCACATGCGTTGACCTTGATTGTGATTGACTAAGAGCGATGTGCGTTGTTCTGGCTCTGCCTTGACATGTGGTCGAATGCATAAGGCACGCGATGTTGGCGGTCGGACACACACTGATTCATAGACAGTCTTTGTTCTTTCTGTTAGAAGTTAGGAATACACCGCGGACTAAGCGGTACATGTAAAAAAACCCGTGGATATATTAGTTTGGTGAGTGTAGCTGGGTCACAAAAAAGACGTTTAGTCGGTTTACTATCAGGATCGTTGTCTAACGGACCGTAGGTCCCAGCTAAGATGTAAGTCATCGCAACCTATGAACCTAATTTAAAATTTGTCTCGTGCTTGTCACTGTAAACCAAAAAGTGGAAGAGCATAAGCAGATTAGTTTATTATTGTGGGACAATGGAAGATTTACTACAGTTCACTTATGTATAATTTCCAGTCATTCTCATTCCTCTCGGTTGTGGCATATTCACCTGTCTAGTTAAAATTAGTGTTTGGTTTTCGGTTAACCCTCCTGCGTGCACTTTACGCACGCAACTTGATTAAATGAGAATTTCTAGGACGTACTTAACTGTAATGTACATATAATGTGTGGCGTGCACATTTGAAACAGTTCGGCTCACAACGTAATGTAAATGGATATCATGGTAACAGTCTTCTCTGATTAACAAGGCGATACGCTCTGCAGAGTTTGAAAAACATGGCGTGAACATGGATGTTAATATTACACAAAAGGGAAGATCTCGTTCTTCCTTCCAATTAACAAACACCTTCTTCCGCCTGTGGTTTGGTTACTGCAAGAATAGTTTATAATGCTCGCGATATATGAAGATTTTGTTTTGTAACTATCCGCGTCAGTACTTTTTCGTTTTAATGGTTACGTCGATTCTTCAACTTCACCTATGAAAGGAAGTAACAAAAGATTATGAACCATTTTCTACCGATGTAGCTTATGCATAAACAAAAACCTCCCCGAGATATATACCCGAAATGTGCTAATACCATACCATTTCTCTCTCCTAGTCGACAACTGGTGACCCAGACTGTGTCTCAGTTAACTCGAGGCGTTCACTGGCCTACATCTTCAGATCATGAAACAGATCAAACATCCGACAAGTCTTGTTTTCTGTGTTCGACCATCAAAATAGTTACAACACAATAAAGATGAAAACAATAACCAGGGCTAGTCAGAATAAAAGGCCAGTAAAAGTTATGGACAGCGTGTTTGCTAACAGTTACACAATCACCGCTACAAATTATGAGCTGGGTTGATTGTAGGCTATGGGAGATAAAGTGTCTTCACAGACGTCTTCTGAACGCAGAGGTCATGATTGCGTAGTCAGATACTAATGGCCTCGGTAACGGTCAACTTTTGGAATCTCACCCTTCTTGATTGAGTTCCTGGTACTCGAAAAACAATATGGAAGGTAAAATGATCACTGGCATGATTACGAAATGGTTACTGGTAGAGTGATTAGAGCCGGTCGAAAGAGCAACATTTGCACTTTAAACCGTTTCAGTCGAATCACTGATCTACCATGTTAGATGAGGTTCACGCACTCCATCAGACAATAATCGCCTTTTAGTAGTACAATGTTGCGGTTTCGTTTTATTGACGTAATCCAAGAAGTGAACGTAAACAGTCAAAAAATGTTCCCATTCAAATTTGTCTCATCACTTAAAAGCTTGTCTCTATTATCGACAGTAGTTTACTTATGCGATTATATCAAGCGTAATAGCAAAAGCGAGGTAATCCCAAAGGATGTACTGAACGAAACTGTTGATGTACTGGTAACGTTTAGTTTCTGTTTACCGATTTCAACTTACCGACCTGTAGGGGAGCGTGTGTGTCTCTTCCTGACATACGGTTTCCTCGTCATTTTGAAGACTAACCAGTTGAGTATGGTCACTGAACAGTTTGCATCTTACAAACGCTACTTTGGTAATATTTTTTGCGTCATAAATGAGGATTCTAACGTGCACAGGATTGTGACGACTTTTACCTCGGCTCATAACAGTAGTGAATTCAACAACAACTCAGACAACGGCCAAATGAATGTTTTGGATGTCGGCATATTAAGAAGAGAAGATTGTACAGTTCAGCAACAGGTCCATAGAGAACATACTTGGAGTGGTCAGTACGTTCACATGGAAAGTTTTGCTCTGTCAACTTAAAAGTGAAAACTCAAACAATGTCTGAGGGGTTGGGTGTTGAAGTTCTGCACTCCTAACACATTATAAGCTAAGCTAGACTTCATACAAAAGTGTTCATGTGGAATGGCCACCCAATGCGTTTCATTCAAAAGATGCAGGCGGTAGAATTGAAAATTAAGTCACCTACTGTGAATAAGAAATATGCGTTCATTAACATCCCTCTCAAATGTGACCCCATGGCCGAAGTTGTCGCGAGACGAGTCAGAAAGTCAATCAGAACAACTCACCATGCCACTCAGTTGTGTGTGGGTTTCCGTTCGAGACCTATTATCGTGTCACGAACAAGGTTCCAGATTCTACAACCAGTTGCTGTGTGTACTATTTTGCTGCTCGTGTCGTGCATTAAACAATGGCCGTACTACTGGGCGGTTATTGTCTGATGGAGTGCGTGAACCTCATCTAACATGGTAGATCAGTGATTCGACTGAAACGGTTTAAAGTGCAAATGTTGCTCTTTCGACCGGCTCTAATCACTCTACCAGTAACCATTCCGTAATCATGCCAGTGATCATTTTACCTTCCATATTGTTTTTCGAGTACCAGGAACTCAATCAAGAAGGGTGAGATTCCAAAAGTTGACCGTTACCGAGGCCATTAGTATCTGACTACGCAATCATGACCTCTGCGTTCAGAAGACGTCTGTGAAGACACTTTATCTCCCATAGCCTACAATCAACCCAGCTCATAATTTGTAGCGGTGATTGTGTAACTGTTAGCAAACACGCTGTCCATAACTTTTACTGGCCTTTTATTCTGACTAGCCCTGGTTATTGTTTTCATCTTTATTGTGTTGTAACTATTTTGATGGTCGAACACAGAAAACAAGACTTGTCGGATGTTTGATCTGTTTCATGATCTGAAGATGTAGGCCAGTGAACGCCTCGAGTTAACTGAGACACAGTCTGGGTCACCAGTTGTCGACTAGGAGAGAGAAATGGTATGGTATTAGCACATTTCGGGTATATATCTCGGGGAGGTTTTTGTTTATGCATAAGCTACATCGGTAGAAAATGGTTCATAATCTTTTGTTACTTCCTTTCATAGGTGAAGTTGAAGAATCGACGTAACCATTAAAACGAAAAAGTACTGACGCGGATAGTTACAAAACAAAATCTTCATATATCGCGAGCATTATAAACTATTCTTGCAGTAACCAAACCACAGGCGGAAGAAGGTGTTTGTTAATTGGAAGGAAGAACGAGATCTTCCCTTTTGTGTAATATTAACATCCATGTTCACGCCATGTTTTTCAAACTCTGCAGAGCGTATCGCCTTGTTAATCAGAGAAGACTGTTACCATGATATCCATTTACATTACGTTGTGAGCCGAACTGTTTCAAATGTGCACGCCACACATTATATGTACATTACAGTTAAGTACGTCCTAGAAATTCTCATTTAATCAAGTTGCGTGCGTAAAGTGCACGCAGGAGGGTTAACCGAAAACCAAACACTAATTTTAACTAGACAGGTGAATATGCCACAACCGAGAGGAATGAGAATGACTGGAAATTATACATAAGTGAACTGTAGTAAATCTTCCATTGTCCCACAATAATAAACTAATCTGCTTATGCTCTTCCACTTTTTGGTTTACAGTGACAAGCACGAGACAAATTTTAAATTAGGTTCATAGGTTGCGATGACTTACATCTTAGCTGGGACCTACGGTCCGTTAGACAACGATCCTGATAGTAAACCGACTAAACGTCTTTTTTGTGACCCAGCTACACTCACCAAACTAATATATCCACGGGTTTTTTTACATGTACCGCTTAGTCCGCGGTGTATTCCTAACTTCTAACAGAAAGAACAAAGACTGTCTATGAATCAGTGTGTGTCCGACCGCCAACATCGCGTGCCTTATGCATTCGACCACATGTCAAGGCAGAGCCAGAACAACGCACATCGCTCTTAGTCAATCACAATCAAGGTCAACGCATGTGCGGTCGATAATACCGTTTGTCCATGAGGTGACTGTTATGGCCTGCAACAGTTTGTTGTCAATATCTTTAGCATATGGATATCCCTGAATACAGTTCTGAGGTATACGCATGCTTGTGAAGGTTACAGTTCTTCCAGTTTAGACCAGTGCCAGCAGGGAGGTACCTCAGGATTTTCAAAATGGGCAGACTGAAAGCAACGGAATCATTAAGGAACTTGAATCCTTCGAGATATCGAAAGTCTAGTTTTTTGTCTTAACCAAGGAGAGAAATATGAAGATGGTTTGACATTTCAGCAAAATTGTTATTCGAGTGTTTTATTGAAAAAGCTTGGACATCATACACACGTTATATTTGCTATCACAGTCAGATGAACGTTTCACTTCCCCATTTCAAAACTATTGTAGGCTTCGGCTTAACCCTTGGTAAACCTCATCAGTAGTGTGTATTCCTGCCACCATTTTGCCTCAACTTCTCACCACGTATTCACGGGTCAGCCATATTGATTAATGTGGCGATGACTTCATAACACTGGCTTAATGCATAATAATCATTCTCCTACGAAACCCTGTGACTTCAGAAAGATTAAGGGGCTGTAGTTTTAACGCTATCAATTGGAGTTAGCACAAATTTTACCGTTCCTCCCCTCAAGAAGATCGGTCATTCTGAGCATTATTCTTGACAGGATGTGACTGGAAATTGATGTTACTACTTGGTCGTGCCTAATGTGAGGTCACCGGCACAGTGGTTAACAAGAAGGCGGTTACCGAGTTTAGCATCTCTGTTGTGGCATAGGCCTCCAAAACCGACAAGCCAACGTGAATGGAATTGGTCTTATCGAAGGGATCTGGCTACATTGTGTGTTATTCAGCATGACGTGCATATTTACCTAGCCATCAAAACGATCATACAGTTGGCCTAATCTGAGAGTGGTTATGCAATAATTTATTCAGAAGCCCATTTTGTCTGACTTATTTTTATTGCTTTCCACACTTACTACTATATCATTTAGACTCAAATGAGATCAACACAATGTCACACGATGTAAACCTACAGTGTACCTTTTGATTAAAGCACTGCCAGCAAAGTTGACCTTTACAACGTACGAAGCGAGCAACGCCGGAACCAGCTGCTTGGGGTATTTGGATGTATGTAGGGCTGAGAAGATATTCTTTCAACCAGTAAACTAGTCAAACGGTCATCAAATACTGTCCTTTCAGTTGAACACTTTCTTTGTTAAGGAATCGATCAATTCTGTACTACTCTACTCTCTATTTGTTTACTGTATTCAGACTTGGAAACGGCTGGCCAATCAACCAAACCCTCGTTCAGCCGGTCCATCTGGAAGTTAGTTTATGCAGATCATAATTACTCGGTGAATTAGTTATATACGGTTTCAGCCTGCGGTATAATCATTTAAAAGCAATGAACAGCAACCTATTCGTTTCAAGGGTTAGTATATAATTCGCTCCATCTGACTAGGTCATCCAGTGTAGCAGCTATAAATCACTGTTCTAGTCATCGATAGGTCTACAGTTAGGTTTATTATTTGGACAACCAAATGGCCAGTCCCCCGTGCGCTCACTTTCGTCTGAGCGACTTGTTCCTTTACACAGAAGATATGGCAAATACTCTTGTGAACTGAGCGTCAGCAGCGACCGCGAATTTGTCCATTATTCGGTTTTTGTTGACATCGGTTGGCACACATTAACTTCAACATTTTCCTTCTCAATTTTCAGTTAATAAAAGAGTGCTGGAAAGATGTAATCTCACGCCCGCCGTTTACTGTGATCAAGCAACGACTGAAGGCAATGAATCCAAAAATTATTCCCTCAACCAACAAAGATATGATATTGGTAAGCGACTTTCCTTTACCTTCTGTCCGATTATCCTTGATAATTTATTTGAAAGAATGTTTCATCTTATTGAGGAATCTTATTCCTTATATCACAGATGAAAGAATATGCTGCACAGTTAGAATCCATCATCGAGGCGCGAACGAGTGCACTGCAAACCGAAAAGAGTCTGACGGATCAACTTCTGCAGAGTAAGTCGCTTTACCTGGGTGGTCACATCTCTGTCCAATGGCTGAAGCCGAAGGACACCAACGTACCCTAGCCCCAACACGTCATTTGTATCACATCAGCTGAGGTTCAACAGACGCATTACCGTATTTAGTGTTAATCCGAAAGGAATGGTACAAAGATGCATGCCATTAGATATTATTGTAACATAACTGATTGATGTTGATTAGTGTGTGTGTACGCTAAGTGGTAACTGAACTCAGTTGCAAATTAGTTAGTACGGAGCTTGTGAATGTGATAGGAAAATGAAAAATATCGGAAAGATAAAACATCTGGTAAAAGAAAGCACTGGAAGAAACACCAAATAATTTTAGACTTAACAGTAACCATAGTCGAACCTCAGAAGAAGTACGATTAGTGCGTGAACGCTTGTATTACATGTGCAAATTTTGTCTGCCGTACTCAAGAGGTAACACTGTTTAGGTTAACACTGATAAGGAAGGTAGATGGTGATGACGGGTAGAGAGTGTACATGGGAAATGTTGATGGAAGTGCTGTAAGTACATGCAGAATGGTCGGGAATATTACGCCCGTATGTTTATCACTTATTGCAGTTAATTCTCTTGTTGTCCACTGAGTGTGAGCCAAATAGGTGGGTGGTAGAGTCGCCTCAGGCTTAACAAAATACGTCTTACTGATAACTAGTTTGGCAGATTTGATAATTTAAAAGAGATCCATTTACTAAAAATTTGGACTTTGGCTGGATTCCAAACAGCCACAGAAACATCATGCTCAAACGCGGCAAGCGCTCTGCCAACTGAACTACGAAGCCACGCCAGAAGCTCAGAAATTTTACATTTGGACCTACTTATCAGTAAGTCAGTGTCAATGCTCATCGGTGGCGTTGGTGGATTCCAGCGTAAACTGATCGGGGAATCTTGCTTAGGCAGTCAATCGGCTGGATCATTCGGTGGGTTCCATATGACACAGTTGGTTAAGTTGGTAACTAGGTCCAAATATGAAATTCCTGAGCTTCCGGCGTGGCTTCGTAGCTCAGTTGGTACAGCGCTTACCGATTTTGGGCATGATGTTTCTGTCGCTGGTTCGAATCCAGCCGAAGCCCAGGTTTTTCGCAAATGGATATCTTTTAAAATACGTTTTGCAAACTTCCTCATAATTCGTGATTTCCGCGTAGCCCGACCGCATTGAGTTTTAATTGCACTGATCATTGGTGACCTAGGTGTTATCATTCAGGTGGTCTATGCAGTATGGGTTTCATTCAATACGACGTACATTTGTATTATCCTTTTGTTGATTAAGAACTCAGGGCGTTCACACGCAAATGCTGACAAATGTCCTCGTTGTATACCTACTCACACAATCACCCTCCAGTAGGCAGGCTAGCTGGATGTAAAACGGTGCTCGAAAATCGGGATCATTTATGCATCTTCCTTGTGGACTTGTATGTATTTTGGTCACAAAACAAGCGGATTACACAAAAGTGTGTCGTGGTCAAGAACTCGTTGTCTCTGTTTCTGCACACACATTAAAAATTACAAATGCATCGTATACCTTCATCATTTCCATGGGTACGTGTCCAGTAAAGAAGACCTACTTATATATATTACAGACAGTTAATCATCAACACCTAACGTTGAAATAAGAACTCAACATATTCTTGTAGCAATACCACACATCGAACATCTTAAAAACCAAAAGTGCATATCGTGTTTTAACTTCAACAACTGGTGACACCGTCCTGGTTTTCGCTTTATGTGGTAAACTAGAAGATAGGAAGACTTTCAAAATAACGGCTGGACAGGAGAATATTGACGCGTGTGTGCTTCTCGACTATGTGGCCCATTTCGTGGGCAGCCTACATAATTTTATATTCGACTACAGCTTGTCACATCACATAAAATTACGTGGTGGCATAAAAAAGTAAATAGCATAGTTTTTCCATATTTTGTGGATGAACACAGACTGACTTCCACATTTTTATTACACGTTTGTGCAAAACGTCTTTGATTCGTGAAGTAATCGTGGAAAAGCACTACGGTTTGTAGTGTGTCATAGCTTCTCTCAAGCCCGCCGGCACATCTTTGTAGTACAAAGAATGTGTGCAAAGTGCTCTAAAGTCTTTATCAACCTGGAACAGAATGGCACGTCTTAGGCAATCAAGATCATGTGGAGAGCGTGAATAATGATAGTTGAAATGATCGGGGTTTGTGAGGTTAAGTTGAGCTCTCATTTGATAGAGAATAGCCCCTTGGAAAATGTGCGGTGCCGCAGACCTGCATGATTTTGAGTGAAATTTCTGTACTTAGTTTGGGAATGTACATGATACGTATCGTTCTCTAGCGGTCAACAATTTCGCATTGTGTGAAACACTGATGGTGAGACTCGGGTAGAGCTTGCCAGTAAAATTCAAAGCTTTGCTTACAGACTGCCGGTCCATTTATTATACTCGACTCCAATTGAACAAGTTTTTCATGAACATCACGACTCTCGGTGGGAACAGACAGGTCGTGGGAAAAGCAAACCTCATTGGGAATTAAGGGGAAAGTTCTGGGTTTCCTGCTGAAATTACGATTGAGCTCCTTATCATCAACAATGGGTTTCGTGGACGGCAATGTCAGCTTTCTTAGTATTTTCGTGAGTTGCCAGATATCATCTCAGCTTTTGTCAATCGGTAGTGTATTAGTGTATTTCGACTTGAAGATATTTAACTCATGTCTGACAAATTGTGCAGTACACCTCACCGATGGATAGCACTTTGATTTGTAAGGTTATACTTTCCAACATCGAAGTCTATTTGAAACTCTGGAAGCAATTCAAGATAGGGTTTTCCTACAGTGGTTGTCAGGAAGAGAGTGCAGACGTCTGATTCTACGACCTTTACTACCAGTAAGTGGTTCCTAACTTGTTTTGTGGTTCATCGTGAACTATAGGTTCGTGCTAATGCAGCCACAGTCACTAAATGGGATCATTTCGTTGGGCTGCAAACAATTCGGTTTTGTTAGAGAAAGCACAATCAAGATATGCGTTTAGCTGTGTACGGTAGGTTACACTGTGACGAGGGTGTTAAAAACTGTTATCAAATCAGTGGAAATTGTCTGAAAAACCATCAACAAAATTGCTAACCTCACCGGCAATCGGGCTACAATATGAATACGGTTTACAATCTACAACTGGACGGTAACCACTTAGGACTCTGAACTTGCACTTAGGAATCCCTAAAAGAGGCATCCAGGTCTGAACTTTAGACTGTAAATGGTAAACAATTGAGATCATGCCTGACCTTTCTCTGATGTTTAATGCAGCGGTGGTTCTACCCATCTGTCTTGTATCATTTGAATGCACAGACGAAGTGGATTGGATATCTTCAGAAACGTGATAAATAGTTACTTTCATAAGAGTGAAAAGGCAATCTGATTCACGTTCACTGTTTATCATTGGATAAAACAATGCAGCTGCGTGTTTGGCTGCGGAGTTAGGAAGTGTTCAATAGCACACATTTTCAAAAGTTATTCTTATCACCCCAGTACCCATATTGCAACCCGCCGAACGAGATCATGATCGACAGATCGTACGGCTAATCTGAGCCATATAACTAATAGCTTATCTCAACTGAAGCATGTACTTATGATGGATAACATCAGTTGTTGAAATCCCCTATTGAGGATACTGTAAAATGCACATAGAGCGTGGAGACTGTTGTTGAAATAAACGGAACATTGGCCAAATAAACGAAGAACAATAGGTGTGGCTCTCCACAAGGTAGAATTTTGAGAGTGAAACAAATACCTTTTTGGCAGAACATGTTTAATGAAAGTACACAGTTTTCTACGGGGTGGTAAAACTATCGATTCATCATTTACGAGACCTAATTATTCCTATTTTAGCGAGCAGGACCTCTATGTGCATATATGTTTGGTTTATGGCCTGAATATCTTTTACATAATATACTTTTAAAGAACGTCAAAAATTTGGGTGTAGTGGGAACAGGATCGTTCTCTGAAACGACTTTGCACCGCCCATCTTTGTCAGAAGTCGTCAATCTATTTTCAGTCTTTGTCTACAATTCGTCCCAGAGGTATTGCAAATTCGCCGGAACGCGCAGTCATGTGTGCAGCAGTACGTACCTGCACACAGAATTATGGCCCGCTAGCCACCATGGTGGCAACGTAGGTGATAATGCCACCAGAATAACGTGTGAAGCGTCGTGTGAAAAACTAGAACAAAATATACATAACACGATTTTGCGCCGTCCGCATTTATTAGATTAGCCAGCTCACGGTCTCCTTACAGAACAGGATACGGATATTGCGGCAAACTCTACAAGAAAGAATTGACACAGTAACTATTTACATCGGATGAAACTATCCAGAAACACCTAGCAAAATCATCCCCATCACCTCCTAACAGGTACAACCATATTCAACAAGTCCGTCGTCATCCACTCGAAAAGCAGTTTCATTGGCATATACAAATAACAACAGGACGTGTAGGTGGGCGTGAAAATTGTAACTACTTGTGATGTCACAAGAAAATCAGAACTAAAGAATCTCTAAATCAATGTTTTTCTTCTAAACGCTGCAGAAGTGTTGTTTTTCAAATGGCATCATTCAGATAGTACGGAAGCAACAAGTAAACGATTCCACCTGATGTTTGGCATTTCGCTGAAGATATTTTGATTTTACTGGCTTTTGGAAAATGATGCTCAATACTGAAACTACGTTCCACCTTAATGTACCATCTCCCGTAACCCACTCTTGTGTTTCTGTGTTCTACAGTCAATATGATACTAAGCTGTGGATTTCAAATGATAATCCTCTTAACTACATGATGGAACTAAGCAGCTGAGCTTCTAAAGCAAACATCATTAAGTTTCCACGACCTTTTAATTATGAAAAGCACTATCTGATTTCTATTGCTGAGTCAACGACATTGCGTCCGAGGCCTCTGTATTGTCAACTTTCTGAAGATCATATATAAAGCTTCGACCTAAAACGAAGTCATTTTCTATTGCTGACTAGTATAACTGACAAGTTTCAGGGCACGTTACGATTCAACTCTTCGAAAATGTTCCAAGCTTTTCAAATAGATTAGTGAAAAGTCTGGGCAACGTTCATGGTGTGCTATCAGATGAAGATATGTTCAGACAAACAGAAGTACATCAAATAGTCAATTTTTGAACGCCTTATTACTGTTCTAGCGGAAAACAATTCTGATGGCAAGGTTTTGTCATTAAAGCTATTACTTTAAATAACTGTGGAGTGATTGTCTTCCCTGCTGCAGAAAGATATTGCCCCGTTGATTTAAACAGCAGCCATCACGTTAAACACAAACTTGTTAACTATATCTATCAATAGAAATGATATAGAAGGAAGATACGGCTACACTTTGACTGAAAAAGTGGCAGTAACCTAGACTTTCGGACTTTCACGATTTTTGTACTACGGTTGGAATCACCACTTTAATGAAACTGGATACCCAAGTTTGATGAACATAACACACCTTTTGAGCAGAAATGTTACGTCCGCAAACGAGCATCTTCCGAATCATCACATAACGTTTTGTCGGGGACCCATTTCCTCTCAGTACCACTTTAATGTGCGCAGCTGAAAAGTAGCAATTGCTAAAGATCTGTACGTTGTCTTGAGGTCATTCACATTCAGGTGCAACTACAGTGGACCGAATAAGTAGTCGTACAAATTAGAACAACTCTTGCTAGGTTTCAAACGGAATAAACAGAACTGTAAGTCTAAGAGGTGTTGGAGTATTGAAGTTAAAAGGGGGGATCAGGGTAACATTTCATCTTGAGTCCCGAGATCTTGCGGACAAATAAGAAAACAGCTGTGTTTTCAAACCGATGACTTTATACCAAACTCCACACGTGTAAATTGCTTTTTTAAGCAACTTACATCATTGTTGGTGAACACCTCATTTTTTCACAGTCACGAAAAACCCATGTGTTTCATACAAACACTACGAAGAGAGGAAATCTGATAATGCGTTTGCTTATGTGAATCTTCATGGAAGAGTCAAGTGGCTCAAACCTCCATAGAAAGCTTCAATTTCGAAAGGTCACTAATAAAAAGTAGTTTAATCGGTGAAGAATAAATCCAGTCTTCAGCACACTAGAAACACAAATGAGCTTGAGAAAAACAACCAGAAACCGACAGCAACATTAATAGGTAAAACGTAATTTTGCTCTTCAGTGATACCTGAGATTATTTGGCTATCTGTAGATTCGGTTTGATGTTTCGAATATCTAAATACGGTCTATATTTTAATCTGTCCACTGACGACGTCACGATACACTCTGGTATGAAAATTTAGTTTAGGCAAATCAGTAAGCGGAAGACCTGATCTTTGCAAGCTTAGAAAATGTACCGGTTGCAACAGTCCTCAAGCATAGTCCCTGGATGCAAAATGAGACCTTAGGTCAATTCACAGAGATCTCTTGTTACCCAGCAAACTTCGGCTGCCAAGGGTGTTCTGATTATCAATAAGGTATGCCTGTTACAACCACGAACCAATTCTGTAGTTTCTACAACGTTGGCTGTATTTGCTTTTTTAA
The DNA here is from genome assembly GCA_013368495.1 of Paragonimus heterotremus. Taxonomy (NCBI): domain Eukaryota; kingdom Metazoa; phylum Platyhelminthes; class Trematoda; order Plagiorchiida; family Troglotrematidae; genus Paragonimus; species Paragonimus heterotremus. The sequence goes on from LUCH01001368.1 coordinate 65,237, forward strand.
AAACATTGTTAGTTACATGTTAACATACTGAGGAGGTGATTTTAGGAGCCCATTCCGATGTTGTCGAGCTCACAATGTTGCTTCGTTGTTCATTTGCAACAGTAGTTGGCAAGTAAAGGCGATTTACTTTTTCCTTTTGTTCAACTTCTAAGAAAAGTCTAACTGTTTTGCAGTTGAGACTTGTTGACATAAAACTGTCTGTTAGGTGCACACTCCAAATGGGTCGAACAGCGTCCAGAAGTAAAGGCTTTCGTCTTGTAGTTCCTACGCCATTATCTAAAACGTCCATGTCCTCAACTTCCGCATACTGTTTTGTTAGCCCCTCGTCAAAGACTGTGATGCTGGTATGAGTATAATACTCAGTTAGAAAAAAATGGATTAACAAAACAAAAAGAACAAATGTCCAACAACTGACAAACCACATGTCATTCCCACAGTAAGAAGACGTGGAAGTTATCAAAATATGTATTACATCGTGTTCACACCTGATGGAGTGGTACACATTAAATCGGATGCAGTTGTTGGTTAGCGGGTTTTTTGTAACTGTCACATGCTCCACACTAAACATTTTGCTTACGCTTTTTTAACTGATCTGCTCTATAGTTCTACTGGGTTTGTACCTCTGGTTAGTATGTTACAGTTTTCTTAAAAATTAGTTTTTAGTCCAACTTTTGGTGTTATTATGTAGACTTGAAGCTTTAGAACATTTAATATATCCATATAGTCTCTCCTTCGTGTCACTGAAGCTTCATTTCTTACAAATATTCTACTTTAAGAATATGTCATTCCTTAAAAGCTACTGATTGATCTCACCAGGAGACAATATAGACAAGTGTAAACGTCAGCTCATGCGACTAATTTATTCCGCATATTTCACAACTTCTATTCACTAACGAAGTAATTTTTCAAGCCTTTTAGCAAGTCGCTTGCTAATCATTTTTCGTTTTACAGGTATGCTCCCAAAGGCTGTTGTTGAGCAGTTACGTTCGGGTCATCAAGTTCCACCGGAAGCGTATGAGCAATGTACCATTTACTTCAGTGACATTGTTGGTTTCACTAACATCTCCTCGGGTTCAACACCATTTGAGGTGAATATATGGTTTGAATAATTACCTTGTTTTTATTCAGCCCCTAATATGTCGCATATGACTTCTGAGAGGAAACATGGGCTGAGAGCTACCAAGCGAAATAGGGACAGTACGGCAATCTGATTTTCACCGGCAACCATGTGATCTTTAATTAGACGTGGTACCAACTGAGATATCACATGCTCTGGCTAATTGTCTGTCCACTTCGAACATAATCCAGTTAGTTGGCCGGTAATACGAATAACTATGAAACCAATCAGTTTTAATTTCAGCAGCTTTTGAGATTTCTAGTTGATATATCCATTTACCTCTGAAGAAATTTTTTTCGCTGATCCTACTGAATGAGAATTTAAAAATGTCTGATCAATATACATTTGTATGATTCCACGTGATATCCCTAACACATTGCGTTGAGTGATAATCTACCATCCATTCCAGTCACTTTCATACGTTGTGTTTATTTCAAAAGGCAATCCAAAATGTTAATTGTCAATTTCATTATATCTCAGCAAGCTTGTTCACAAAGACTAGCCCATCCGTTATGATTACCTAATATGTCACCCAAATGTTTGCTGTGACATATGTTGTTCTTACGAAACAATCCATATCGTTGCAGACAGATTCTCTTCCTTGCACTTCAGATGACTCCCAAATAGGAAATGGGTTGAATATTCCTGCCAAGAAACCGGCTGTTTAATTTGGAAAGCTCAGCCCTAATCTTGACAAAATAACAAATAACTCCTTCTCATCTTCCACATAATTATCTCCATGAAATGGGTCCTCTACAACATCTGACAACTCACCTACTTCCAAGGGAATTATCCGGTAAACTTCTAGCAAAATCATCAAACCTTGTGGTTCGTTATTCACCGTTCCAAACAAAACTGTGGAATTTCATATCAGCCTCTAACTACGTAATTTATTCCGTGTTCCAGACAAGACAGAACTGCTGATTTTTGGAAGACAGTGCGCAGTACACCCACTCGTAAAAGAGTAGCGGTCATATTTTGCCCGACTCTGCATAGTTAGATTAGTGAGAGTTTTGAAGAATTGTCCTTGTTCGAATAAAAGCCCAGGAAAACATTGCAGCTGTCGCTTAACCCTAGATGTTTTGGCTTGCCTAGCGTAATATATCCTATCATCATCTGATGGGACCGTCCGCATAGGTTTTCACACTACAGCGATAATTTTGGAAAAGTGGATAGAACAACTCTTCTTCAAGCTCTCGAAGAATCTGAAATTTAAACTTCAACTGTCGAACTATAAAGTGACTGTTTTACAAATCGAAGTCAGTCTACTCACTTCGATGACAAAGCTTCACGATAACTCATTACTGACTCTAATGTTTTACAAGACGTAATGCTCTTCTTTTTCTTACTTTCACTTCATGTCACATCCATGTCTACAGACACATTTGTAATAAGACGTGCAATTGACGTGATGTTCGACAACAAGCGCTCAACTAGATTTTCTTCTCCCGCTCACCTGGACAGTTAAAACATTTTTCAATGACAGCTGTCTCCGATTCAACCCACATCTTATATTCAACTCTCCCCAACTGTATTACCACAAATTTCATACGATTCTTTTACAGGCATTTGCTTCTACTTACCCAGTCCAACATTATTTCCTTTATTCTCTACTCGACATTCTTTGACCTAGGTTCGCTTAGTTCACTATTTCCTGACGGGACGCGTATGTAAAAACGACTGAAAATTTACTTCTTCGAGTACATCTGGCACACAATTGAGTTGACCTGACTTGGATTAGAGCACGCTCTGCTTATGTTTGGATAAACTCTGTACAGAACAGAGTTTAGCAACTTCATTTTGAGTTGATTCATACAACATATGTTATGATCTTTCTGAAATGGTAAGCTTGATATCGCTGACATTTAAGGGTAGTCTTTGCATTCAAATGACTTTTACTATTGCGTCACAAATTACTACGCTAGTCGGCTTTTTGCGGGTATATAACTGCACACCATTGTTTGACACTAAGACTGAGTTGAAAGCTGTAGACATGAAGTGAGGAGTTTTTCAGTTATATGAAAAACTTCAGTGCATGAGCACAATGGTTACTGCCGCTTATAAGCGAATGATTAGATTATTCGTTGAAGACGATTTGTGATCGATTGGAGCTATGTCACTGCTTTCCTGTGGTACCTGCAGTTGAGTCATAAAAACTGATTCTAAATGTCTCACACATAGAAGGAGAGAGACACCAGCACATGTTACTTCATGAGTAACACTGTCGCCAATTGGTCACAGACTGTAGTAATATAGGACCTAATGTGCTTCCGTGTGGACCACAAATAAGAAAACCAAATGGCACTTTGAATTTCATCTATGGGCTTTCGTTTAGAAGAAATCTGCACATACAAAAGTGAGCTGTAATGGCGCAAAATCTGACTTAAGCTATAGCAGGCAACTACAATAAATCAGATTGTATTTTCCGTTGACCCATCTTGTTGTTAAGAGATGGATTTCCCAATCTGTTCACTTTCGTTAAAAGGTTTGTCGCAACTGCTAGTGGTTAGCTGAGTTTGTGCAGAACCCGTAGAGCTGAATTGTTTGTATGCTTCAGAAATAAAAACCAATTCTCTCTAATATACAGCCCAGTAAAGCGTATTCAGGATGTTGTTGTGACAAGCGTGTTCTGTGGCCGAAGCGGCTGAACAGGCTACAAGCATCCACCTCTGTGTATGTCATTTAGATGTCATTCAGTTTGAAATAAACAAGCATTTTAAAGCGACGCTCGACTGAAAAGACCTTCAAAATCGGTGGTAAGTGGATGTAAACTTGAGTGTAAATTGTACTCGTGTTTTTCGACGTTTCAAAATTACTTTCGAACGTTTTGGAATATCGTAACTTACGTTGTTTTGCACAAATATTAACCAATTTCTACTCCTTATTCTTTGGTTAAAAATATGTAATGTACTATCGTTGATCGCACGTTATAATTTATTTCCACTAGGTCGTGGCGCTACTCAATAAACTATACACGGAGTTCGATGAAATCATTGATCGGTATGACGTTTACAAGGTGGAAACAATCGGTGACGCGTGTGAGTTGTACAGTGAATTGTAGTTCCACCTTGAATCCTATTAACGTTTGTAGCTGCCTGAAGGTCATTTGAAGCGCCCTCTTTTATTCGAATTACATTGTTTCTAGGCAAAGCGTGGTTTGTCATTTCGTGTAGAACTGCCATGATCTAAGAGCTTGTTTAACCGATGGACCAATCAAATTTCTGTGAATGAATTTATTATATATACGTAACCCAGCCATGATTCGTCCCAAGCAACTTGACCAGTTTCGTCATCAAACAGTAATTACCTATTGTTAACTTACATCCGGGTGCACTACTGATCACTTGACTGTGGGGTGTTAATATAGTAATATACCTGTTGAGAGGGAGAACCAGAGTTCGCCATTAACCGTTTATCAAGAACGCGTGACAGAACTGCAAAAATAGCAAAAGGGAAAGAAGCAGTATGGTACATTACGTCACGGTTCTATCAAATATTTCGTCCTCAAGTGGGGCCTTTTCCTCAGAGAGTGCACAAACCGCCGACTCTGTATCACAAAGGCGAGAGGCAATGATTAGCCGCGGTTCAGAATATGTGACCCGCGTTTTCTCAGTTTCGGTTCCACTTTACAATATGAGCCTGATGCTATAAACTGAGTCATTTGGTCTAACTACCCCCCTTATATTATCAGTTAGCATACAAAATGTGGATCAGTTATGTTATCATCAGAGCTCATCGGCTGGAATTAAATTTCTCAAGTACGCCTTACCATGATAAGTGATACTGCATGAAGTTTTACACGATTTACACACAAAAAATGGACTGAACGAAATGAACTCAGAACCCTGTGGAACATATAAATCTTAGCTGTCGTGCTCTCTGCTTTCAGACATGGTTGCTTCGGGTGTCCCCAGGCGCAACGGGGAACGGCACGCTGTTGCCATTACAGACATGTCGCTGGATTTGGTTAACGTCTCACACCATTTTGTCATTCCGCACATGCCTGAAGAACCACTGAAAATTCGCGTTGGCTTGCATTCAGGTAGTTTTCCTTTTTTAGCTGTTATTACGTAACTCAAGGTTTACTGCAAAACTGAACCTGGTGTTGTCAGTGGAGGCAATAGTGCATTGTGTAATCATAATTTCCACCCACCACTACTTGACATCCTCTTGTGTGAGTTGCCATCAGAGTGACAGGCAATTGTCTCGGTGCCACGTCAGTACAGCGGTTACCGCAGTCACTTCACACTGGTATATCTTCAACCTGTTTTCTCTTCCTCTGGTTCATCTTCTGTTCTTTGATTCGCGGTACGCACATGATATCCTTGAGAGGTAGTAGCAGCTGGCAATTGCCTGTGTTTAGCGGACCACGGTTTATCTAGTTTGCCCTTTGTGGTTCTTTGTGTGCATCAGCAACAATTCTGCAAATGACTATGAAGATGGACGTTTTGGTCTGGTTCACTTCAAGGCTGATCTTATCTGTCAGGTAGGGTAAATCGTTATCCGTGAACTGATATGACACGTGTGTATCGATACGCCTTCGCCCAAATTCTTCGAGTGAATGATAATAATCTATCCAACATGAGATTATTGCTTTCGAATGTTGTTTACTTCCTTTCTATGTTGTGCATAATCACTGGTTATCAGTAGTAATGGTGCTGAGCTGTTCAGTCTTTTTTCTTATGTTCGGGGTCTTTCTGTCTTTAGGAAACATTTTCTTCACAAGATTGCGGACGACTGTTTTGGGTTGCACAAAGCTGCGTAGCGACAAAAACGCTAAGTTTCAAAGTGCTGTAAATGAGCTAAGACGCTGGTTATCCCCCACAAACATGAAATTTAGTTAATCAATATGTAATTGTACAACTCGTATTTTTGTGAAAACATTATTTACACTTAGAGTACACCTACTGTCATGATGTTGCGCTTTCAAGTATATTAACATCATGGTAACTCTTAACGTCACTTAGAAGGCCAGACGTTTTGTTTTCTCAGTCTGACAGCTGAATATCCCTGTACATATTTATTCCTGTTGGATTCAACCTAATGGGTCATTTTATCTCGTGCGTAGTCGTTGACTTTTTAGCGGTGTTACATTTATAGGTCGATCTCGTGATTTTTGACGACAGTAGTGCGTCCTTGTCCGATCCAGTTCATCACATTTCTCCATGTCACGCAGACCGTGACAAATTTCCCAGCAACCATTTTGGAACTATTTACACCAACTACACATCGTATTTAGTCACCATAAATCCTTCTCGAACACTCGACAAACCTCTGAAGCATATTTCTCACAGATATTTGCACTTTTCCTCATTTTTCTCGTTGTTCTAATGGATAGATAGTTTTCGGCAGTTCTCACCAAGCGCTCACACTCAAACGACATGTATAAATAGTTACAAAAATTGGCACATATAACACAAATCACTAAACGTGGGAAGAGTCACAGCCTGCCGCAGAAGAGCGAGATCTCTGTGAAAAGCCAGTGTCAGCTGCGAAATACATATCCGTCGACATTCAGCGTTTCATATTTGTCTGTACTTCAGGTGGTTTACGGAGAGTTGGCCTCGTGATGTGAAGTTCTCATGGGCCGTTCCAGCTCATATAGTGGATGTTTAACCTAATATAGGGAGCTTCTGTCGTTACTAACATCTTTGAACTGAGGGTTCTGAATTGGACTTAACATACTGTGGAAATCATTTAAAATGCAACAGCCGGCTTTGTCCGATGGCCAACGACAATCAAATGCGAACCGGTCGCATTGAATTTTGTTTTTCTGAAACTTTCTCGAAGCCTGAAAACCACGATAGAAACTTCAGCAAATAGTTTTTGATTTGTGGAATTAATACCACATAATTATTAAACGAACGGGTGACCCGCTCCAAATTATAAGCATGCTACCGCTTTGGAATCTTTGACGGCTGTTAAGTTGGCTTGTAGCCTGGTCTACGAACATACAATGATACATGTATCCGTTGTCTTGAGTTTACGTTTCCTTCTGAATTGCAGGTTTTTATCTATGAATCTGAGAATATCTATGTTGGTTAAACATCACTCACATTCCGTGAATCTTACTCAGTAGGGCATCTCAGAGCAGTCCTCCTTGTTAATCAAGGAAAATGTCTTTCGTTTGTAATTCACAAAAACAAGGCCTTTAAAGTCGGAGTATCTGGCATTCTATTTATTTTTATTCTCACACACTTACCTTTGAATGGATCCATTTACTCTGTATGGCAACCCAACACTGACGCACTGTAGTCTATTGTTAGCTTCAACTTCGAAGCTTAACTTGAGATTGAGGTGCGCGCAGTTGAATTCTGTTAACAGATTTGAGTATCACTATTTTGTTTTGACCGAGCAAAATGTATGTTTACATACCGCGTATACGATGACAGCATTAAAATTCCCTCCCCAGTTTCTGCATGAGTTTTCCTGCTAGCAGCGGACAACGTGGTGAACCCATTGGTATGCCATATCTCTACCTATAAAAATGCCTGCAACGAATTAGGATTGAGAAGTAAGGATTCGGGGTATCAAACAAATTCTGGAATTGTCCCTCAAAACATCGACGTCAAACTGAATGTTCCTGATTCAATATATCAATACATTTGAAAAAATGTAGTCACATCTAGCAAGCCATGCTGTAATTCCTCATAGTCGTCTAAGCAGACAATTTCAGAAATGTATCGTATACTCAACAGTCAATCAATATTTCGACATTTTCATTATCCTCACTAACAAGTGGCTTAAAGCGAGGTAGGTTAATCTCCGTAAGACAAAACACAGTATTTAAGAGCGCTCCATGCTTGTGAAACTTAGGTGGATCCTGGGGACGGAAAACGGCCTTTACTGTCGGCCTGATGCACTTGGAGGTTTGTATATTGATTACACCTGAATGGTTAATCTTTCTGCATAATTTCAACTGACTTTTCACCGTAGTTGTTGTTTTGCCTGTAATCTTTACCAAGTTTACCGAACCATCATTGGCGAACTTTCAACGTGATCGTATAAGTTAGAAAAACAAATCGTGATAGTTTATTCCGTCCCTTTAATAGCATATATTTGTTTGATGTGGAATTCTCTCGAAGCACCTGGACTTCCTTATAACGGTATTGTACCGTCACGCCTGTACCAACACCCAACCCCCTCCGATAGGTTATATTTTTTACCAAGCCAGCTATTAATGGCCTATGTGAATTTCCCTAACTCTCGCAAATAGTTTGCACATGTAAAATTGTATAAGCCTAATTTGACTGACCCCGAACGGATGCTTGCGCAATTTGCGTTGTGGATTCCATGGAAATATAATTGTGACCGATAGTTGTTACTGAGTTTGCAAAACGAACAGTCACATATTTTGGGGCTATTTATTTTTCCTTTGTGAACGTACCTCGGATTTTGTTCATCTTCTCTGTTTGTGAGTTCGTATGTACTTATACTGGATCTTAAGGTGAGACCAAACCTTCATATACTACGTGTAATCATTGTTTACCTGTAGTAAATTGAATACCGGGTTATTTAATTCATCATTCTCTACAATTCGGTAAATTCATTTTGGAAATAGAGTGGCTAGGTCTTACCGGTAAGATTTTTCAACATAAATGGCAGTACAGTTACCATGAAAATTTATTTGCAGCGAGGTAATTACTGGGGAGAAAGATAATGTATTTTGTGGGCGACCACCTGTTAAAAGTACTGATAAAAGTTACTCCATCAGGTAAGACTGAGGTCTGTAGTTTACCAAGAAGAAACAAACACTGACCAGCTCCTCATTTTTCACAAAAACCACTCAGTCTAGTATAGAATGAGCTATATTCGAAATCTGTTTAAAAAGACGGAAACAGACCGCAGGACAGCCAAACTCCAAAGAAATAAAAGAAGGTATTCGTGTCGAATATTTCTTTGTAAGGGATGTTCACGAAATTTCATCAGACGGAGTTTCCTATGTAAAGATAATGATTCAGGCTGCTATACATCAAAACACTGTCAGCAGTGACCGCAAGACTCCTGAGATCACACGGTATCACGTTAATAGACAAGCCAATAGCAACAAGGTGAACGAATCAGTCCATCAAAACCAAAGGAACAACTCAAACCTGCCAATGAAGGAAACCTTATATTCAAAATCCATTGCAAAGACAGTGGACATTACGCCGGCCAAACCAGATGGAAGTTATCACAACAAATTTATAAACATAAATTGACCATCAACAGGCTGGGCCGATTTTCTTTGAATTCCGTTCGTCAGGATTAAACTGAACACATCTTCAGCCTGAGCACCACAGACAAACTTATTCGTACAGACACCAGACGCGCAAGAGAATTTCGTGAGAATTGGTATTCATCAGCTGGGTCGATAAACAAACACATTGAACTAAACAGTATCCATGAACTAATGTGAACCGAGGATTTAAGGGGTTGTAAGTGCTGCCAAGCTTAAACGCCAACGAACACGAACACAGCAAACTAAAGGGATTGGACCGGTGATTAAAAGGGGACAATGAATAATCATTCGGGTCGAACCTCAAAAACGGAGAAGTAATCCACACAGTCTAAGGACAAGGACCAACTAGGTAGCTTCGGAGTCAAAGTGAAGCAGCAAAAGGATACAGCCAGTCAAACTTTGGGGAAATGTAGGTACTAACCAATCGAATCTCAAGCTAAATTTCATGTGCAACAGAAACAGTTAGTGGTAATTCAAGGCAGGACAAAAGAAAGTGAACAATCAGAATTCAGGTCAGAAAGTCCACCCACTCCGATATAAAATTGCAGACATCCATCACGCTCCATCGAACCCAACGCCCAAACCGATAGGCTGAAACACTTACGTACCGATGATGTCAACTCTTTCGGTGATGGAACGTTTGCAACCTAGATTTCATGCTCGACAGACGTCCTAAAATTCAAATTTTCAACCTGAGTTGCTTCCAGCTATTAGATCTACTTAATAAAGTACACTGAAACGGAATTAAAAATATCAACCTGATAGAAATAAAGTAGTTTGCCTTAGAGTTTGGACTAACGCCACTCACATTACGGACTTAATTAGAGTGATCAATCACATTTAGGTTCAGACTACCAGATACTATGCTTAGGTCTGAAAATCAACATTGATCATTTTTAATGAGCAAATCATGTTTTGAGGAGGTAGATTTAATCCGACATCAGGCATATAGCAACTCAGTGCACTAATACTCAGCTTGCGTTTTATCCTTTCACTGTACTGACTATGTGTTGAAAAAGTCATCTTTTTCAACAGGCAAGATATGAAATAAGTTTAGTGTCTTTCTGGGAGCAGTTCTGATGTGCAAAATGACCTGTTTAACTTTTGTCTCTAAATAAAATAGTGTGAGTTTTTTTTACTACGAGATAGCTTAAGATTTTGACGTCTAAGAAGGATTTTCCCAATAAAAAAATGTTCTCAATAACGACAGGATGTACTACGTGACGTTAGAGAGTATGAAATCAACCCACATGTGCAGTTGACAAACACACCAGCATTGTAAATGAACGCAAACTTTTTGGTAACCTCAAGTATGTTGTCCCAGCGAATCTACCCCTCATAGTATTGTGATTTGGTAACACTACGAACGTGAATCTTCCTCAACGAGAACGGTTTAAGGAATCTGTGACATTTTCACACCACATTTTACAAGTTATTTTCATATTTAGCACTGATGAAACTGCGTGAAGCTATCCATATTCCGCTTAACAATTCTGAGGCAGCTTTTCTCTTAACAGTACTGCAGCTCTTTTTGTCCCCTTGGTATCTGCGTGATGTTGGTTGAACTAATGCAGTAAATACATGTGCATCCACAGCCCTAAGTACTGGTAAACGTTAGAATGCAAGTCGCTATTTATCGATCGTGATTAAAGCAAACAGTGGCACTCGGAAGATGCACGACTAACGCGGTTTGCAGGTAACGAGTCGCTCTAAGGCAGCCACAAAGTAGGTATATCAAACAAAAACCTGTCTGCACAAGATAGCTCGAAGCCGGAGGCACAATACATCCGGACGTATTCTGCCCAACGCTGGACTGTGTTGGTGTTAATCATGACATAATTGTTCGCCGACTGAGTCAAATGTTTCTCATTTGGTAGGCACGGCACCATACTAACGTTAGGTTTGCATCCTGCGCAGAAGTTGCAGACTAACAGCTCACAAAGGCCTAGAACCGTCATCACCTTTGCCAATAAGGAAGGATAACTGACGCCAACCAAGTGGAAAAGGGAGTCAAAAGCCAAAAAACTTTTAGACGATCAATGGAAAACAAGCTCAATGCCGGCGGAATAAACCAGGTCTAGGGCAACTTCCGAGACTTACTTGTAAACTACAGCATGTACGAACAGCGTTTGGAAACCAGAACCACATATTCCTCTGAAGGTTGGAATATGTGTTAGAACCGAATGAGCATCCATACTTTCACAATAGCTTGCCATCACTCAATGTGTTTTTCAACTGGTAACGTTTCATCCATGAGACAGAAATCTCTTCAGACCAGGTGAAGCAATTACAAACTTGATGATATTTAAACTAGGTTGGATGTAAGCAACTAAACGAGGTAGAAAGCAACAGAAAAGGGGTCATGTGTATATAGGCGGAAGTCAATACTTGGTATGAACTGGTAATTAGAGCAGGCCGAAGACGTCTGAACAGCTAGGCAAAAATAAAATTGGTGAAGCCTGTTACATAGATCGGTTAAAGCGTCATTTGTCTCCAGAAAAAATTATACAGGAGACTCAACCCTGAGGTGTTGAGAAGGTCGCGTCGTCCAGCCATTAGTTACGAACTTCCGTGGAGTCGTTTTCAACAAAGGCGATAACGTTAGATGGGATCATTTGTTCACATTTACAAAAGAAGTTTGTGGAGTGAAAAATCATTTTGTAGGTTCGAGGTGCCACCTTGCCTTCGCTACACTAATGGGCTGAGCTGAAGCCAATTTAGCCACCTCTAATATGGACCACCGTTCTTATAGTGCGCTATTAATTTTGTCCCAAGCGGGGTCCCATTTTTGGAGGTGTAGTGCAAGAATAGTCCACTGCTTATTGTTGCGTCCCGTTAATGTGAACAGACAGGGACGTTAGCACTAGGCGATGCAGAGAGATACATAACTGTATAACCAAATATATCACTATCATTATCGAAATCCGGTCACTTTGATATGCGTGAAATTGTCCGACATTACTTAAGTAGAGAACAACTTATGAGCAGTCAGTAACAATAGTCTGTTTCTTTCACTGAAGCTTTTTGAGTAAACGATAAACTATTTAGACATTTTTGACTGTTTCACTTTTACATGTATATCAAGCAAGTTTGCAGGAAATAAAAACTGGCTTCTCCGAAGTTATTCTGGAGAAGTTGACCAAAATGTTTACCACTGAAAATCGACAACAGACGAACCCAGTGAAATTTTGGAACGGAATTTCTACACTTCGGTTGAAACTACTAATGAGAAACAAGTTATGCAAATGAGTACAGAAAACCAGATGGATCAAAATAAAAGAAAGGCTTGGTATGACGACCTGCACATTTATGAACCTAGCTCGTCTTCACGCATTGGAACAGTGCTATCTGAGGGTTACTGTCGGAAAATAAACGCAATTTGAACAAACATAGAGTGTGTAAACTCAAGAAAACCAATGCGAAACTATACACGAGACATTTCTGTTAAAAATATCCATTTATTCAATGCTAACGCCAGTGGAGAATCGGAAGTAACTTTTAACGAGTCATTTAGACTGAAAGGAACTGACCGGTGTGAGTGCTTTTACACTCAAATACATCAGCATCATCATACATTTCACAGTTACACGTTTGATCACCATCCAGTTTGGTGGTTGCTTTCGTTTCACGAGCATGCACAATAAAGATACACACTGATCTCAAACTTTCCAGCAGAACAAGCTGCGTAATATCTCCAACTATTATCAGTATAAGGGTGCTGGAACCCACTCGAAACACCCATAAATGAACAAAACTCTAGAGGATAAGAAAATGGATTCAACCAACCAGTTCTGAACTATTAATATGTAGATCTGACTCACTTAAGTATCTTACTATACTTGAAAAGCAACATCTATGTTCACCTATGTTCCCATAGGCAGTAATTCATTCTATGAATACCCATCAGATCACGTGGCATCAACAAGTCCAAATTTTTGATCTGTCACCTCACCAAATGGTGTGTTGTAGTGAAATGGCTCGAAATAGTGTTTAATATGACTTACGATAACCACCCACTAACCAATACTCTATGACGGGTCTCTTAATTCTCTGGACCAATCACGTGAAGATGGATTTCATGGATGATTAAACCAGCAACCTTTTGCGTTACTAACCAAAATCCTGGCCACTGTTTTGTAGATTATATGAACAAATTCATTTCATTTTCGTTAGTTGTTTATTCTATGTGTAAATCTTAGATTGTCTATAACTGACTTGCATCAATGGTTGAAAATGTTTGTTCCACTGCTTCTGGATCCTATTTTGCATTGGCAACCGTTCCGCAAGTGCGTAATTACAAGTGAACAACCTAAGTCATTGATTACAAATCAAACTCTCCAATAGTTTATTTCGTACGGCCCAATTGCATACATACCACTAACTACTTGTAAGTAGTGACTTTTAAGGTAGAATTATGTTAACACAACTGAGCTAATGATTGAAACTTGACTAAAGGACGGAAACTAAACTATTATCAGTGTTGAATCGCCCCTGGCGATTTAGAGTAATTCATTCAGTGAAGCGTATTCCACAATTCCAATAACGCTTATTCTGACGGTCGGGTTAACGGGAATATCTTCCAAGTCCAAAAACGTCAGTAAAGGCGATCAAAAGGATTGGAATTTATACGGTACTGTTTAATAAAATTACAACAAGGGTACTGTCTCATCTTGAATATGAATCAACCGGGTAGAAAAATTATCCAGCAAAGGGGTTCAAAATGGGGTAACTAAGCACGTGTTCACAAACAGCCACCAGTCAACGGGAAATGACCTCATTAAAACAACCGGGTACAGATGAAGATGAGAACTTGTCAACAACACCAAGGAGGAGGATTTAACAGATAGACAATGATAGTTATAAGAAGGAAGAAATAAAACTGTGTATGTGCAATTATGGTACAGAATTCGTTATGATTGTTTACTGCACACTGCAAAGAAATAAAGGCAGATTAAGGATAGGCTTTCTACAACCAAACGGATTCATCGTTCCACACCATACCAGAAAAAAGACGACAAACATACCAGATGAACTTCAACAAATCCAACAATTAGTTAGGGTAAATAAACCAGCAAGTATAGCTCTTCAACGAAACAAATAATGCTACCAGCAAGTAGGTGTGACCAGAATTGAAAATCCTTAGTGGACGCCGTAATAATCAACGTTTGTAGTGATGTGACTTTATTATGAAGAATGAGTACAAGCTGGCCCGACGGATACAATCAACTGACTGCTGTGTATGACACCAGATAACCAGTCTAACTCGGAACAGGTTTAAAACCGTAAATAAATCACCAAAGATCGAAATTCGCTTCAGGTAATTTGACCGTAAAAGCACATCATTTGGAGGTCACTGTTCGTAAACTATCTGAACCTCTTTCACTTTAGGTTCCGTTTGTGCCGGTGTTGTTGGTTTGAAAATGCCGCGGTATTGTCTATTCGGTGACACAGTTAACACGGCCAGTCGTATGGAAAGTACTGGAGAGGGTAAGTGCTACTTATATGATAACAACAGTTCCATTTACGAATGCGTATGTTACATAATGAGCACCCTGTACTAACACAACGACTTCTTCTTCACATCATCACAACTAAAACAATTCTGAGAAAGCTTGTAAAGGAACAACATCAGTGGGACGTTAACCAATTATTAAAATGTGTCGTCATTAGTCAGCCATATAATCCAGTTTGTTGTAACATACTTTTTATCGTTAAGATGTGAGGTTGTTTACCATTGATAATGCATTGTTTTTGAATGCGCGAATCCCTCCATTGAAAGTGCGATTTTGGCTTTTCACTGTTCAAACTAATGAATGTTTTGTAGGAATTTCTAAAAACCGGTTTGCCCAGCAGGTGGTCAGTTCCAGAGATTTTACTGTGTTCACTTATCACAGAGGTCTTTGGAAATTGCGATCTATGCCATCATCCTTAACTTAGTTTCAACAGAACGATGCAAAATAAGTTAATCCCAAACCAGTGAACGCAATGTTGAAGGTGGCAGCGTAAACAACGTTTTTCAGAAAGTATCTTCTGTCCAGGTGCTTAGATCAGACCAGAGGTTAGTGTAAGAAGTGCCAAGATATTCCGAAGGTTTATTAAATATCACTCTGCACAGTAAGTGTTAAATCTTTGTTTGTGCTTGGAGTGGTAATGGATGATCCAAGGCCTCGAAAGCCACAGTTTGTGGGTATACTTAATATAGTAGGACCTACTAGTTTCACTTAGTCTGAATATCACCAAGTTGGTTATCACCACATTACTCTGATGGATTATGATAAACTGACAGGTTTTAACCCCGCTGATCGCTCAAACGTTTTAGTGAGGTTAATATGTTGGTTCGTGTTTCACTGAGATCCGACACTAGTTACTGATTTTCACCATATGTTTCCAGAGCAGAGTGGATGATGCCCCCAATCCAGTTTAAACATTACACTCTGTTTTGTTTCAAAGCAAACAATGGTTGTTACCTGAATGATAGCTTTTATGTGATTACGGACTGTTAGTTTAGCACTATAGTGAACCAGCTTCGTCATGTTAATACTTTAATGGCTCAATTATTACTGACAACTCGTTCCGAATACCCCCGTGCACTTTTTCAAACTGACATCATGCATTTCTTGCAACATTCGTCAATGTAACGTTTATGTCTTCATTTTAGCTTATAAAATTCATTGCTCGGATACAACACATGAAATACTAGAACGATTCGGTGGATTTATATTTGAAAAACGTGGTACGATAACGGTCAAAGTGAGTCTGCTGTGTTTAACAGTCACTGATTCCGGCCAACTTCTTTAATGTTAGGGTTATTGTTGATGTTTTTCTACTCTATGATACTAAACTTTTTTGGTTCCATATGGAAAAAGACATCACAAAATTGTCTAAAACATGCGTATAACAATTTTCTTTACCCACTGCGTAGAAGCTACATTTTAACAGTGTTAATGATCTATTTCAAAATTTGAAAGCTTAACCAATGCATTATTGTTCGCTTACAAATAGCACACTGGTGTTATCACTAACACTTTATGAAAGCTTTTCAAAGTCATGGTTATTTCGTCTTACCAAGGATACTCCACTTTTACAGGTTTGATGAAACTCAACGTACAGCACTGAGCGATTACTTAATCGGATGCAGGTCTCTGTTTAAGACAAACGGATAATTCCTTGCGAGGATATTTTCAGATACCGGACTACTGACAGAGCAAGACATTCAAAAACCTGACAATTCTCCTATGATTGCAGAATAGAATTAGCTAGTCATGGTTGTCTGAAAAATCCGTAAGCTGTAAGGTACCCCTTGTGATGTCACAGTTCGACATGGTCATACTCAGCAATTTATTATTCATAATGGTAATCTAAAGTGTACTCACTACTATGCTAGCAACGTTAAATCGACCAATCCAATGTTCGGGTGGTACCGGAAACTAAATTTGTTGAAAACATTTGCTTGTTAGATGTGCATCCATAACTGAAAAAACGTAAGTTACGCTAGATTTCCCAGAAATAATCTGTAGATTCCTCCAACCTAAGAAGTTACCCACACCACATGTCTTTTAACAAGGAGTAATGCGCATACGGTGATTCTGTGAAACTATAGTTTGGATGAAAAACACACGTTGACAGGAATTATTTGCAAACAGGTACTTACTATTGATGAATGGATTGAGAATAACACAACGTTATGAACAAGTTGTGATACTCTACGTTTCAACCACCTCGGGTGGCCTTCATCAAAAACTTACTATATTGACAGCAACTAGTATAAACTTTGGTCATACCTGTATTCATTAGCAATGGTAAAGCACTGGTTGATTACGTACTCATTTGGTGACATTCCTTTCCGTATTAGCCACCTATAGAGATTGAAATCAAAAGAGATCTGAACGAACATGTCACCACAAGTCACTTTGCTTTCACTCACATCACTGGTACTCCGTATATACCTAAAGGAAAATCAGTGGTAGATGTGTGAATGGAGGTCTTTACGCAGACATCAAGATATAGTGGGCATTGTCCAAAATGTCTGCAGGCTCAAAAAGCAAAATGCCTAAGCAAAATCCTCAAATGGGCTATAGAGCGTTGAGTTTCATTCGAGACGCTTTTCCTGAAGTTGGTGGTCGGCGAGCCACTGGATAATCTTAGTTTGACTTGCCGGTTCCTCAAAACTTCTGCGTTGAAATGGCTGAGCAGGATTCTTGATAGAATCTTTCCAGCGCAGTTCATCAAACTGATGCGCTGGTAGTTGTTTCTGTTTTGCTTGCTTCTAATACCTTTGAACAAAAGGTGATTCATGAAGAGTTGTGGATGTATTTTCCGGTCTCAGTTGAAGTAAATTAAATGAAACATAGCACATTCAAAAACCAGTCATCCGTGCTTCAAACGTTCCCTAGACAAGCAATTTCCATCTAAAGTGTCTTTTTTACAGTTGCCCAGAAGCGGCCTTCATCTTTTCCAATACTGGAGCAAAAACAAATGACTGTTTGCTCACTTGCCGTGATAGGTTGTTATCAATCACCCAATGAATTTTCAAACTGTTTTTCCAGATATTGCAAGGATTATACAAACGAAACATAAGAGTTCCTGTTCCGCAGGGAGCTTTCTGTGAAGGGACTAATGGGCCAGAATTCGCTTTGGATGAGCCGGAGAACACTTACTATTGTCCGCAATCAGTTACCAGTCATCTTTCTTTCCACCAAGTGGATTTATACGCTCACGAAAGTCAACCAATATTTCTTGTCGACTGCACACATTCCTACCCCTCTCTTACAGGCTTTTTATGGACCTAAAGTCCTTTAAGAATGTAAAATCTATGATGATATGTGGGCAGTGTTCAAGTTTAACTAATCTAAAACGATTATCGCAAACTAAAAGAAAATGCTTACGCCTCATTGTTGCTATAGTATGTGAGTTCATTCTCCAAAAACGTACATGCAACAGCAGTGAGTAATAGACATTCGTGTTGTTGATTATACAGTCCACAATTCTAAATCACATCACTCACATGTCTTTTCAGGGTAAAGGTGAAATGCAGACATGGTGGGTTGTAAAACGGACACGCGCAGAGGTGGATCATGATGTCTGTCCATTACCCACAAACTTCTTAAGAAAAAAGAAAAAGCCACCAGCGGCAGTAAAACTCAATATCATGGAAGCAGTGCAGGCAACAAGCGATGAAAAGGATCGTACAGGAACCGCTGCAAAGAAAACGGGCGCGCCAGAAAATAAATAACTTTTTCATGGTTAATTTCTCTAACATCAGAGCGCTACTGATTATCGTCGCATTTTACCGACATAATTTTGGGATCATTTAGGTCGGACTACAGAGCAGATCCTCTCATAACCTGAACGAAATTTCGACGCACAATACTGACACAACTTAAGTGACATACTGCACAGTTTTATTTAGTATGCACCCTTGCACTTATTAATAGTAGAAGTGTCTACAGATAAATTCATTTCTTTGGTCTTGTCATGAACTCCATCTTTTCAAAATTCACTGCATACATTTTGGGAAGTTTGCATTTTCCATCATTTTTCCTGTTTCTCTTACTGATTAATGTTCAGACATTATCACGATTATTTTTCTTTGTTCAACAAAGGACTTCTAACAACTGAATATCGACGACGTGGCAGGGGAATAAGCGAGTAAACTTGCTTTCGTTTGAACAGAATGTAGTGTCCGTGTAATCTTGAATTACTCTCATTCTGTTTCCACAGTACCGTGCGTTGTGAGTATTTGAATGTAGAAAGAAAACATCTTCCTGATGGGTGAACACAGTTCACTCTTTCGAATGGTTTGCATAAGTTCACCGTAAGCCATAGATGAATTAGTAAATAGTTTGTTTTGCAATACTCATCCGTGAAGCGACTACCTGGGAAATCGTATCATTATGGTCGTTAAACAAGCAAAATCCAGGTCAATGTATTGTTTGATCGAGTCAAACGATCCTTATTTGTAAGACAATAAAGTGTCCTAATTGAATTTTAGCGTTCTCAGCTGAGTAACTGATAGGCATGGAAACTCTAGTACCTGGAAAAAAGATCTTCTCAGTTAAAAACTGCATATTGCGCAACCGAATTCTGGTCGCTGTCATCGTAGTTGTAACACTTAGTTTGACTCCTTTGGATCCAACGAGGTGAACCAGAATTGTACCCAAAGTTAACTTCCCCATTCTTTCAATCAGCCGTGTGGAGTGTTGTCCACATATTCTATAATAAAAAGGCCTGGTTGTGCAACAGAGGTAACCAGCTACACAGGTGCATGTGAGAAAATAAGTACAAACCTGGATTGCCGAAATGATTCTGAACGAAACTTACAGTTGTGCCGCACTCTAAATCTGTCCAATTCAGTCAGAATCTCCGTGTTGTAGCCCAGCGTCAGGCGAGACAACATTTTTTCCGACGACAGGTATTTAACTTTCAGTGACGTCATTTCTATACGCCTACCAAATGGTTTATCGCAAAGGCTTTTAGTACAAACCTCTGCAACAGAACGTCCTTTCCACCTCATTTGTGTCGTCTGCACATATCTTCATTAGACCGTACATCAAACCACGAACAATCTCTTTTTCGTGTGATTAGGACGTAACTTGAGTACTCAGGACACAACCTTTCCAGGTCCCCGATAATAAATATCTGAAAACAGACTGTTCGCCAAATCACCTTCTGCTTGTGAGTAACATATCAAATGGCATTTAACAGGTCGTGTTCTTGACAATACGGAGTGCATCATGAACAGATATTACGTTGTCCGTTATGACCATCTTTAAGAGAGCTGTCATATCCTGAGATTTACAGTTGGAGCAACAATACCCATTCTACCAATTGTGTTTCTGATGATCTGTCCAAAAATCGATCTTTTTTCTCAATAATAAGTTTACTCCGAAGAATACGAACTGTTGTTATCGTCTCGAATACATTGACTTTTAAATTATTTGTTTGATCACGCCCAGCACTCTGTCATTGTGTTTGTCAATTGCAGTACCTCAATATAAGACGTCTACATAATCAACCATTTTGATGCCATCCCTCCCACCGAACAGCATCAATAAAGTTTAAATTGAACGTGTAATAATGTGTCGACTACGTTTCACGCCCTTCCGTAGGTCGTATTCTCACCGTTGTCTTATCGGATGATATTCATCCGGTAACTTTTCATATTCATCTGTTTGTTTGTTTGTTCGTTGCGAACAGTGGTTGTCGTCTACTCATTAACTAATTCATATCACTCTGATGTGTTGTGGAATACGGTTATCTACTGTTTGCTTTTTCAGTTCATGTCGTAAAATGTCACCCTTCTTGAAAATGTTCTCATGACAGTTTTATTAAGTGTTGATCGCTCGTTCAACCTTTCTACAATATTATTTTATAATCACACTGGTTGTAGTATTCCTAACCTTACTCGCTGTCATGCTCCGCACGTGATTACTGCTTAACAAACTTCATTGAAGTTTATCATAATTGTTAGTTCCGGTGCCACTTGAAAACTGCAGAAAAGTGAATATCTGTTACTTATTTACGTGAAGTAAAAAAACACTCACATTTCATTGCTGTAGTTGTATTCCGATGGACTTTTCAGCTAGCTCCTTATGAACACTGCTGAATTTATATTACCACTGTATTATGTGTATGAAAGTTTTTTGTCTGCTTGTGATAATTCAGTCGTGTATAGTGTGAGGTCGACGGCGCAGCGATCACCACAGTCCCTTCAATAAAGGGTGACTGCGGTTTTGGTCCCGGTTACGTAGAGCTCGAACAAGAGCGAAACTTCAATGTAGTGAACTTTCTCAAAGCAAGACGGTTGAAGTATCTATGGGAATGCAATAGCTGCTATCACTTGTGAGTGCTTCTTAATTCATATAAGAAACGTTCACCTTACTGCTCATTCGTAAACTTGGAAAAGGTTGAAACAAGAAACGCCATTGACGGAAATGCCAGAAAGTTTGCGCCACAGAGGTTTTTGGCTCCTAATTTTTCATATTATGCCATCGAGTCTTACCTGAGCCAGTGGACGCACTTCCCCAACCCTGCAAGTAAAACCATCTATATTTTCTACGACCTTCTTTGAATGTTAACATGGTTATTATTGAGATATGAGACTGTCAGAAAACTTCGTCCAACTAAAAAAAAATGTGTAATCACAGATGCATGGCAAAGAATGAATTGCTCATTACTATTCGAACATTGATAAATAGATCTTGTGAATTCAAAAGCCAAAACCTGAATGACAGTGTAAGACTTCGGGCCAACAATTCATTGAATCAGGAAGCTTAGTATATCACCATACACAATGCCAAGTTAGCCGGGGTGTTACTCACAGGCAATTGGTTTGTAAAAGTTAAGATACGGAGATACGATCGTGAAGGTTAACAGTACTGTGACCAACAAGTTCACGTTACATGAATTAAGGTTGCTTACCACATCTGCCAACAACGTACGCTATTAGGCGGGCTTAAGATGGCAAACGAGACTCACGTCCACTGCTTCTATATTCAGTCGCCTAGCGCCACAATTACAAGAAATGAAACGCTATAAGGAAACGTGGGTGAGGTTCTTCTTGTAATGATAGGCAATGAACACATAAATATGTACACCGCCTCATATAATTCTACCAAATAGATAGCACAGACGTTTTCGAGTTCAAGACTTACGCAGTTGTGGTCTGTGCTCTTCTACCTACAAAACGACATATTTGTATTTCATATGAAAATGAACTCAAGACGTCCAAGTCTAGCAATCATAACTGCTATGGTTCTTAACCAAAGCAAGTGAAGGTGGACAGTAAGTGGGTGACACTTCCCTAGAGCTGGTGAGTTTACTCTGAAATCGGAGGCTAGCTTTTCCCAGCATGAAACCTGTATAATCATGGAAGCTACATTTCCCACGTTTAGTGGGATGAATGACTGTGTCGTTACGCTCATCACATTAGTTAGTGCAAACCAACAGGCTGTAAAGATACATAAGCTGTCACACTACATCAAGGCCTGGTGGGTCTTTTTAGTTTATTCAACAAAACTCTGCTTCAATTAGTCAAAATTATGTGCAAAAAAAGTTCAACGTGTAGTTTATTAAATGCAATGAGGTTTCATTCGGTAGTAGGTTGGAAGGGATGGGCTATATTTCAGGCTGATTTTAAACGTAAGAAAAAGAGCTCCCGTGAAAGCCGGTAAAAAGGATATTTTTGGTTTTCGTTTGCCAGACAACCGACAGTTTTGTAGAGCACTTACTATGTTAGGTTGACTACAGATTTTTTTTCTACTCTTCAAGCAAGGTCGGTCTGAAGTCTAATTGATCACGGAATCTGAATTTAGATAACATGACCTGTTCTTCCTGAAGTGTCTTGTTCACTTAAAAAGAATAGTCTCAAGACCACGTTCCATCGAATGTTTAATTGCGTGAAATGCAGTCTAAGTTGTGAGTGTACCCCACTACTGTCTTAAAAGAATCATTCTTTCACGAAACGACAACTGTTTCGGCAGATGCTATCGAAAGCGATCAGTACACACAAAATGACTGGACTAATCCATAAAATACCATGTAATGTCACGACGTCTACTCAGTCGGAAGTGTCCAATCGTATTGGGAAAGCAAAACTACTTACCCCTCAAGAAAGAATCGTTGAAAGACATTAAAAATCATTTCAGTTAGTTGTTATTCATAAAAATGTGATAAAAATTTCAGTCAAAGTACGCATAACCTTCTTAAAGGCCTGGATGGTGCAGAGGGAAAATATTATATGGTGCACACTCAAGACATATTGGATAGAAGGTAATTAAACGTTGAAGGTTCCGTAAAAACCTGAAATCATTTCGACAATCTACTCATTCTTAGGGACTCCGAGATTATTTGTAGTACGTTTGACGCGCCATGAAACTGAGTTCAAAACTGTCGAATTTAAATGCCGATGGTTCAAGTCAATACAAATTCTCATGGTTATTTGTATTTACACAACCAGCTAAAGTCTCACATTTAAATGACGGTTGCAAACTCCCGAACAACGACTGGAGAACTTGGCCATCCATCCCTTACTATAGCATCCTTTGAACTTTATATCTATCCAGAATTTTTCACGTTCATTTTCTACTTTGTTTAGAAGTTTGAAGGTAGTATTGATTCCATCCTTCACATCTTTGACCACTGACCATCTACCATCAAATTCACTTAGGCCCTCAAATCCTGGTAACCTTACATTTCTTTTCAAAGTTACATCCGGTTCCTCAGACCATATATGGTTTTTGGATCAGAAGTGGAACAAACATCCATCACTTCAGAATATTTAAGGATTGTTTTAAAAGCAATCAACCTTTCAATCCACTTTGGTTATGTTCACACATTACCCGTCCGCCACTGACATTCATTATCACAGGTCAGGTGAGCTAACTGTTACGAGTATTGCTAGAATTTTTCTCCTGGTTAAACTGAGTTCCTGGAAGTGTAACGCAGTTAATTTTTCAACGTACTCGTACTAATTGTTGCTTCCATTTACTTGTATCACTTGCAACAGAATGCTTCAAGAAGAGTGTAACGTTTCGTTTGTTCTTAACAGGTGAGTTTAATTTCATGCTTTCTATTAACTGGATTTTTAAAGTCAAGCGGTTGTGGTGACACGTATCCAGTGTTTCAAAATGTCTGTTTTTACTCTTTACACTTGTCATCATTTACTTAGGTTTACACCGGTGGATACACGGGATCATCAGTGTTTCCACGCTGGCCACACTGCTTAGCCTGTCATTCCGGTGACCTGAGAAAAATGAGTAGTTGTGCCTCACAGATCAGGTGCCGTTTCATTCTGACTGACAGGACAGACTGAATCTGATCATCTTCATGCACGATCAATGTTTCCAAGACTTGAGCCTGCCTTCCTGAGTACACGTGCCGAAACACCGGAAACGTATCTTTTAAACTGTTGAGGTTTCGGCTATCAGCCGTCAAAGTTCCACGATATGTTTAAAAATAATTAACGTTGAGGTTGTGGCTTTCTTGATAGTCACCATCCACATATATTTTATTTCCATCTGATTACACTCACTACTCGTTAGTGCCTACGATTTTATTTCAATTGTAGGTTAGCATTCTTGCTGATTGACACATTCATACTATCATATAAGATAAGCTATTATAAACTCGCAAAAGATACAACGATCATTTAAGTCTGTTACATCTTATTTTGAAAAATGGAGCTTCTTCCAAAAAGGGATGTTTGTCAAAGAGAACCTCTGTTCTCTCTGTTGTTTCTCATGGCTTTGGATACACCTCTGTCGTCTTCCTTGATTAAATCTTGGTCCTAAATACACACGGCGACCAACTGAACTATCTAGCGTATACGCATAATATCATACTGACAACTCCGTCGACAGAAGCATTGGCAATCGGATTCAGACAATTGCGGGATAGTTTGTTTGAAATCGGTTCAACCGTGGTCCACTCGAAAACCCACTACATCTATAAAGAGCCGACAGAACAAGGTGTTCCTGACGATTGACTTTTGGAAGCAAATAGAACCATCATTGAATCCGCTTCCTCTACAACAGCATTCAAGATTCTAGGCGTACCGTTCAAGTAGAGAGAACCTTACAAACAACCACAGTTGCCGATCATTTAGAAAATGCTACATGAGGTGGTGATACCACCTCCAAAACTTTAGCAAATAGTCGAAATCATTACGAACGTATCCGCAATCAAGACCAACCCACCAAATATCTCTTAGCATAGACCACAAAAACGCTTGAGTCTTTAAATCGAGCAGCGAAGATGAATAGCAAGAAAAGTCAGCAGTTAGGTAGAGACATGTCCACCGCTTTTTTCCACTCGATTATCAGTTTCGGCTGCCTTGGATTACGCCATATTCACTCCGTATAGGCTTCAGAATAGATCTTGTATCTAAATACATTTATCACGAAATGTGATACTGTATTCGGCCTTACGCGACCACTTATCTCAACCATTTAATCGCCTTGCCATCACACTGATGTCAGCAGCCAGAATAATCATTGCATCTAACGAAGAAGCAAATGTGACATGTAGAATACTTATTTTGGGGCCTGTTTGCGGCATTCCCCAACGGCGGCCACGTCAAACGACTCGATGCGAAATCGAGCCAGAGTAACTGCCCGCCTCTATCGATGCAACTTACAGCTGACGTGTTGTTTGCAAAAATCTGTCGGTCATGTGGCCGGCCAAAATCACCGGAGGAACTGAAATGGCTATGCGGTGTCAGCAACAGAATTTTGTCTCACATTCTTGATTGTTGCCGTCTTGTTTATTCTGACAGATGCAGATGACACAACACTGTAAGTACATTAATAGTGCACAGATTCAGGAACCAGCAAGATCACAATGATGCCACAATCCCATATCGTCCTGGCAACTAATTTCCTGAATCCAACATATTTATCCTTAAAAACGGTTCAACATCTCGTTGTCGATGAGATTATTTTTTACCGGTAGAAAATGGAAACGACAATCAAATTGGAGAAGGATAAATTCGGTTTCTAAGAAATTGTTCAAAACACTTCTGCCTTACTCCAAAATTGGAATGCCTCGTCGTAACAGTTAATGAGTGTTTCACACACCCATCATCGTAGAAATTCTTCCTGTAAATGGGTCCCTAAACATTGTTTCAAAAATTTGCGTACCATCTATTCTAGGTTCCCTCAAAATATTTTATTTATATGAAAATCACCTAGTTTATCTGCGGCATAACTATAGAAAGATTTCGACAAACGTTTGCTTTCGATATCAAAATATGTCATGTACTGCGTGAGTCATAACATCGGAAAATGTATCTCATTTATCCAGGGGCATTATACCCCATTTTGGCTAATCGTTGAATCCCGAATCTAGGATGTGTAAGCCTTTTGTTAATAATCAATTGTTGGTGTTACTCCAGAGAACACCACATTGTTTGCTTCTTCTCATATTATTATAAAGAGTAAACATTATTCGGCACATCCAATGTATTTCTACAGAACACGACATTGAAACTCAGGGTAAAATTCTCTACCATCTTTTGGATGACTGATACTGTAACATGCAAGTCGGCCGCCTCTACTCTGACTGCCGCTACACTTGCAAACCAACTCTGGGGCAACGTAGAGACACCGGAGAATATAGTTCTTCGAAAGTACAGGTTCCAAAAACAGCCCTGTAAAAGGAAACAACACAAACAAGCATGAGCCAAAGGCCCAGTAAGCCATGCACTCGACTCACACAAACGAAGACTAAAACGTTGCTGACAACACAACAGTACGTTTCGTTACACAACTCAAGTTCAGTCCGTACGCACTTGCTGGTTTCGATTGCACGTTACAATACTATCAAGTTAATGGATACTGATGTGACTATCATATGCTCATGGTCAGTACACATTCCATCTCACTTGAAATCGGATAAGGTCATGGTATCAGCCGGTGTCCGATCAATAACAATGGAATGGGCGGGCACATCATGCCAATCGAAAACACAGACCTCATGAGACGGCAGCTGATGTTTATTGAACTTAGTTGCACACAAACGTAGGCGACAGAAAAGACACACATTCACCCCTATTGTCACACAGGTTAGAGTTAGCTGGTCTTCAAGATTTGCATGCGGGTGGTGTGCTGTCTACGTTCAGACAGGTCACTTTTGTGGTCCGATAGAAGAATTTGGTTGCATTCCCTTCCAAGTTTTATGAAACGTCTTCTCAAACTCGCATTAGAAAGATACAACTTAACGGAAAGTAATTACTGGAAGCTACGTACGGCGTGAATCTAAAAGAACCCATTCACACCCTTCACCTTAGCAAGAGGCCTCTGTTATTATTGAATAGATATGATTCAAACATCCCAAATACAAAAGCTGGTAGGCAGTTTACAGAAGTGATACTATAACTCATGAAGGTACACACGGTTGAGACAAAACAATCAGTCACCAAGCGCGGGGTTTTTAAACGAGCAGCAAAGCAACACAAGTGTGAAACTGAGCGATGAAAGTAGAGGGTGTTCAATGTAAACGAACAAAGTTTTTTACCAAAGGGTGTTTTTTACTGTCCACAGTTTGTGCTTGCAGCCTTATCAGGTAACCTCAGTTTATATACTCAGCGTTTTCGTTATTCGAAGACTATTATAACAGAATTTGACTGCGGTAAACTATTCTGCTAGCGTTCCATTCTCGTCTTTTCTATTTAATTGTACACATATCATTCTATCTGTTAGCTCACAAACAAAGACTAATGCCTTCAGCCATTCACTACTCTCGGGACAGTTATGGACCCATTTATGTCCAGTCATCTTGTGATGCTGCTACTTTGACATTCAGTGCAAGGATTGCTCTCAAATCGTTTGCTCTTAACCATCAGTACTTTTAATTATTTACCGGCAAACTTCTGTTAAGCGCAGCGCTGTATCGTTTCAGATTCAAGTGTACTTTCGGACTACGAGTTACGCCAAAAAACGAAACCGTACGTTACAAAGACGCCATATCCAAAAATGTGTACTGGGAGTTTATTGCGTGTGTTAATGCCTGGTTAGTTGAAGGGGTATTTGACTAATCACCGTCAATTTCCGCCAAGTCGTTCATATTATGTCATTCAATCAAATGAACACCACAACGGTTTGGCACAGTATAAGTCATACAACTCTATAAACGATCTGGGGTCTCACGAATAGTCTTTTTACCCGAAGTTGTAATACCATGTTTATCTTACCGGGCATTATTTGTTACGATCGCCAATAACATAAGTCGACCAAAGAAACAGTCAGACAACAAGGTCACCGATTATGCTAACATAAACTTAGGTGTTTTCCAGGTTGGCAAATTCATGAACACAGAACTCGCCGTCATAAATTTTTTTTCACTATGTGACATTCTTCTGCTTACAGGAACACTGGTGTTTTTCGGTCACAGGAATTTCAGTATGGCGACCGGCAGCTAACTTCAAAAACGAACTGATCGGAATGAAGATCGTAAACTATTAGTTGTTTTTTTTAACTGGTCACGAGAATCTGCGTCCATATGAATATACATTAAACTCCCGATCAGCTGGATTGAACAATTGTCTGTTTTGTCTGAAAAAAACTACTCAGTTTGACTGAAATCGTCTATCATTTTCTGTCTCCTATTTTTCTTGTTGTTGAATGGTGTGAAATACCCGGTTCTAACTACTGTACCGGGATATGCAAGCGGTATGCTGGAGATTCAGGCTTATCTGTTAAATATCCAACAAACGTGATTACTTAACAGTACATATTTGTTACATACGTTTTGAGTACAGTTGCATCACCGCAATAGATGTAGTTTGCTTGTTCTCATCTCAACAAAGTGAGCCACAAGTGGACATTCTAATAGAGGATAAGTCGAACAAGTAGGATCATGAAACCTTGTCCACTGAAGACTCACGGTAGACGTATACACGAGGGCGTGGCATTTTTGTTCGCCTCAGTTGTCAGGTCCGCTGTCCAACTGGAAATCTTGGAAAGGAAAGTACAATTCTACACTACAACCGACCACAATGCAAATGCAACCGTGTAGGCTGGCACGGTTAATGTAGGCCAGTTACCAAACAACCCCATTGGTTAGCCATAATTTCTGGCATACCGTTTCACTGAATGGTGCACGACCATCTGTTCTCAATTCAGCGGTAGCTAGACAGTATCGAAGTCTTCCTTGGAAAATAACCTATCGGTTGAAAATTGTCCTATCAGCTTTAATTGGCCCTGCACTGAATCAAGAAATCTGTTGCCACCTTTGTTTATGAAAAGCCTAGGGAAAGGAATCTAGTGGGAGACATTGGGCCACTAGTGAACGTTTGTAGCAGATAGAGGTCAAATTACATCTCACAACCCCACTTTGATAAGGAGGAGATACCGCTCATCGGGTATATTTACTAGTGAACCAAATTACAGTGGTTCATTAACTGTGCAAATACTACCAATCAGGACTGCATTAATACACAAAGCACGACTACCTGGTTAAAAGTTATAAGAACCAACCGTGACTTCTAAATAGCTTATGCGCAAAAACTTTGATCTCCGATTAACACATCAACCCTCACACTAGAGCAATATGAGTCATTCAGGTTTATGAAGGGCGATCTTCGGTCAAAAAACGACTTTGCTGCATCGTTGAACTCTTATCTGGCTTAAGCACAAGACGGCTTTAGGAACCTGGATGCCAGCAACCGCTTTCGAATGAATTTGCTCAAACGCAACCTAGCGCATATCCTAGACTTTTGAGTTTCATTAGTCTAGTGTCCATCTGTTATGCAGTGAATTTCAATGAACTGATTCTTCATAATCTCAGATGTGAATTTCACTTAGGTCCTTAATATTCACCACTCAAAAATTCGTTATTTGCTCAACAATTATCTATAATTTGGCTGGATATTCATACTTATTTTGATGCTGAGATCGAGGCGTTTGCATTCAAGAAGGCATCATCAGTTGCCTTTTTTGTCAGCCTTATAATCAGGTTATATAGACTTCCTCAGGCTTTGGTGTCTGACTTTGAATAAGCGAACATGTATTCGACACTAAGGCAAACGTGTTTGAATAAACCTGATGATTGTGGCAGTAAGGCAGACAAGTGTTCTTTAATCAACCATCAGAGGTGACCAGCGGAACAATAATTCGTAACTTCACTGAGAAGCAGTCGGGGATTTGGTTAGTATCAAGGTTACCGTCACACAGTTTATCGCAACCGTAGTATTCAGATAGGCTTTTCAGCCAACATCATTGGAACAGAGATACTGGAGTTGAGTTTCGCTCTTGTTAGAGCCCGCCAGTAGTGCACACCATCGTCACGGCAGGGATTAGAACTCCGGTCACGCTTTCCCAAGAAAACCGTGTTGACCACTACGTCTGTGTGAATCTTTCATCATTGATCCCTGGCAAGAAGAAACCTTCGAAATAGATGCACTTTCAGGAGCAATCCTGTCAAACAAATACTAGATATTGTCAGTTTGCAATATACCGAGTTTTATTAATCTATGTTTCACTGTTCACCCAAAAACAAAAAATGGAATGGATTGCAGTACGAATGCACAAACTAGTGGGTTAGAGTTGTTCAAACGCCATTTTCTAGTACCACTCTTATCCAATGACACCATGGTGATTTTCCGTAATCATATCTTGAATATTAGAAAATTCCGTGGTATTTGTTAGATCAAAATCGTGCGGATGACTTCCCCAAATTTGTGAATATGCAAATCCAGGACTGTATTCTCAGTTTACAATGACCCTACCTACACTGGTATCGTACATTCAACTTATTGTGTAATTCAATAACGGTCATTGTGAAATCGGTATATTATGGGAAATTTAAGTAAAATTCAAGCTTGGATAATCGATGAAAAAACGTACGATCACACAATATAAAGACAGTGACAAATGGATGAGTATACTTTTTTAGTTGTTCCAAAATAGGGGACGAAAGAATCAAACAGAAAATGACAGTGTAGGTTGTATATGTAAGCTAAATGAAGCAGACAAAATGTTAACAAGAATCAGGGACACGCAACGTTCGAAAACAATCGAATTATTCCCGATATCACATCGGATAAACCTGTTCAGACCATTCAGCCATCCGCGTCATAATCCGTACCTTATTCATCTTCAGAGTCTGGCGGTGTATACTTACTCCAGTCGATTCGAGCTAACGTCTCCGTGTCGTTTTCGTTCCACTCCAATTCGTCTTCCAACTCGTGTGGTTCTTCTTCCAAAAGAACTTCTGTCACCGGTTTTGACCCTAACGCAATTTGAATAACTAGTATAAGTGCCAACAATCTGTAGAAAGCCATCTTCCGTTGTAATCATGCATTAGCTCATATCATTGCTATATAGGCTTCCAGGTAAAAGTTGCTGGTCAACTTCAGCAACTGACCTTGCAAGTTTTGACGGATTGGTCGGATATTCACCAATCAATTTACTGGCTCATCTGAACCGGCAAAATATGACAAAACAGACAGTGGATGCAGACAGATGGTACGATTTATCAAACGATGACAATGTTAGGAGGCTAGTATAGTTGACAGCAGGCTAGTTTCATTTCAAAACATGATCAATCATCTACGTAACATGTACACATTTCGAAAAGAGATAAATACTTTTTAATCCTTCCCAATTATGCTCCTTCGATATGAACTGGATTGAGGAGAATGTACACGTCATAAGTTATAGATGGAACCAGTGAATAAACAGCAATTTGTCCAACAAAGTTACACTGTTTGAGATGCAACATTGGGCTCAATTTTTGGTCTTTTCATTTTGCCATCCAGTTCGGTGTATTTCAAACAGTACTACTACATAATCGCCCAAAACGCATGGTCAGTAAAGTGCGCCATAGCAGCAAGTTAAATCCCGGCGATAGCAAGTTAGTTTAGCTTAAGTTCGAGTTAATTTTTTACACGACCCACTGAATTATTCTAGTCCGGTAATTGAACGAACTGTCAGTTAATTACTTCAACCTGAATGAGGACATAGATATGGGTATTTTCATTGTTGCACGAAACTTTCCCAAAACTCCCTATATTTCAGAACTGAGTGGAATAATGCTGATATGTGCTTTTCTGGTTTCATCGAGAAAACAAGGACAGGGAATAAGCGAAAGAATCGGCCCCCCACGTCTGGGAAGTACTTCAGTCATTTTTATGGGACGCCAATTTAATCTCGCACACTAGATAACCCAACCAAATTCGACAACAATAATCATATGCATGATAACATTCCCCGAGGGCTTCATTCGAAAATACCACCGAATTCGGATGGCCTTCCTGACAGAGGGTGTAAGTAATGCTCATCCTAGTGGGAGGGTGCACCGTAAGCTCTGCGCTATTGATTTCACATTTAACATGGCTACAACAGAACTTGCAAACTTATGAAATGTGATGCTCAGCTGCCCCGTTTCAGTTGTTTGACTTCGGTCTCTAGACCCATGGCCTGGACTTTTGATTTAGCTGATTTCACATGATGGGCTCTGCCAAATACAAAAGTCGATTTCGGCACATATTTCGAACAAGGTGTGAACTATGCGGCTATATGTGAGTAATGTATTAACTGTGATTTTAAAAGTTGAACCACTGTAGTCGTCTGTCACACCGAACACTGTCTACTGACGTTGCGGTCGGTTGGCACAAGGTGCGAGGTGGACAGATGATGAACTAGCGTAGACCAATTAAATCGTCCACGGGGGTTGGCCACTGTAGATCAGGTTCGTCTCCCGGGCTCTGGACCTTGCGACTCACAGAGTCGGTGGCTTAAGACGTTTGGTGAGATTGTGGCTAATTGAGCTCGGTGGCGTGAATGTTGTCATTGTTTGTCCGAGTTGTTTATGAAGTGAGTGCATTTAATGACGCGGGACAGTGAAAGCCGTAAGAAAGCTGTGTTGCTGATGATGCCTTACTTTAATCTATAGTTCGGTTGTCTGTTTGCAAGGTGTAGGCACCTTGATATTGTATGTTCGAATAAAGACGTGGGTATTTGTAGTGGCTACGTCCTCTCCCCCTTCACTTTTTTCCTTCTCTCTTCCTTAACAGGGTTTGTTTCTTCTTCCTCCTGGTTGTGTGGCAGTTAAGCATCAATGTGAACCACTGATGTATTGCTGTCTATGATGATGAGGAACAGCTCTAATTTGTATTCAGTCACAATAAACTTACACTCACACAGATGCACCATATTTTACAGAGATATTTAAGGAATCCGATCACAGGGGCTCTTGGACAAAAAGGACCGAGTGGATAGGCATTTATGCTATGCAAACATGAACTTATGTCTCCTTTATTCTATATCACAAAGAAACCAATTTAACCTGTTTCTTCAGCCGTATGTGATTTGCTAAATGCTCATTGTCAGGTTACCATCAAATGAAAGCGTATTGCACAGGCTTGATGGAATGTTCAGAGGCAAACGCTGATCCTTAGGTCAACGTCAATGAAATTCGTGTTCTGCTTTATAGGAGATGGCTAAATGTGTGGACAGGTTACTCTGGTCATGATGAGCTCTATTGAAAATGAGGCTTTAATTCTGCGCTTCTTTAAGAATGAGACTAGCGAGCAAATCTACCTTAATGTGAACGATGCAACCGACTCTGCATGGCCTTCAGCTTACACAACTAACTCTTTGATTGTTCATCTGTTCACGAAAATGTATGTTGTTTGGTTGCCGCATAATGGAATATCGGATTTTATGAAATACGTATTTAACAAGTTTCCTGCTTCAACAAGGATTGCGCACATTTGTTTAGTTCGACTAACGTTCATGAAATAACCATACTGTTATTAAGCACAAAGTAAACCACTTCGGTCGGAAGCTAGTGTAGCAAGAATGTCGTAGGTATGTTCAGAATTATGTGAGATTGCTCACTTCTTAGCCTCCACAAATCAGCCCTGCCAGCTCTCTGCCATGGGACACAGACTTACACAAATGGGTTCACATTACTGTCGATCCCTGATGAAGATAGCTGGAACAACTTTCAGTAATCATCAACAACCACTATTGAGCGTAATTACCACACGCAGTTTGAACCTGACAAAAACATCTGACGAGCATTCTGTTCTTTCAATGCAATAACTTATTACGCGCAAACCAGATGTTGCATGTGATTGTTATCATCATCCAGTGAGTATGATGCTTACATTTAAGTGGTTGCTTTTCTCTTCAAGATCCCCGCTCAAATTACACCTCTTCAAACTATGGACAGTAAAGCCTGGATTACTTCAGTCTGATTTCCGAAAATACCATCGTATCGAAACTGCAGTGTCACCAGCTACAATCTATAGACGGTCTACACTGGACACACAGCACACACACAGAAGATCAGTAAAACGGCAACTCATGCAACTCATCATAAGCTTCAATCAAATTGACGGACTACAAATCCCAGAGGTTAAGCACTGCATCATTTAAATAAAAATGCATATTTCATCACTGAATACCGTGGTAGACCTAAGCACCTGCGACCAATGGATTTATCATTATCAGCAACAGCTATTTACCGTGTTTTAGTTGAGAGACTTTACCGACTTGTGTATCGTTGTTGCGGTAGCCGGACTTCTAGATATATTAAATTCTTGACACCGTGACTCAAAACCATTAGAATGTAGGGTTAATATCTCCAGAGTAGTCATCGGAAAAACAATGTGCCAAACAAGCTCCCTTTCTTGTGTTTATGTTCAGGTCAACTACGTGACGCCTATTTGAATTAGTATTATGAGGTCGAGGCAAATAAAACGATTGACAGGTTTAGCTTGGGTCAACCACGTAGTAGAAATAAAAAGGACGACGTTATGCTACAATTGCCCAACAATTATGATGGAACGAAAACCGCGGCAGTTTTTACCGCCGTGGTATGGGTAGTGGGCCAAAGCAAGACCTGAACAGAGCGAATTCTGATCGCCTCAGCCGTGGCCAAAATTCCATACCTCACGGCTCCTGACTAACTGCTCAGGACGCGGTACGTCGGGCGAAAAAGATAGGTCGGTTTGACAGTATGGTGCGAATCGACGAGATGTTCCTCAGTTGCGCTGGTAATTGTCCTGCTGACTGTGCTAGTGAATCAGGCTGGATTACGCCCACGGATACGTCGATAAACACAAAATGTTACCAGCAACGATGGGATAACTAGGTGATAGTTTTAATTCTTTCAAGCAGGAAGCAAAAAGCAAAGGTGGACGCTGCCCAGAGGATAAATGGGTATCAATTGCAACGATTTGCATGTTAATACACATTACATCGTAGTCGTGGCAATTAGGTTTATACATCTTATTACCAACTCTCCGTTAGCGTCAGCATATGCACTTAAGTGACAACCGTCGTTTTTGATGCTGTCTTCTGGCTATAAGTGCCATTCTAGCTGCTTAACCGTGAGCAATACAACAGTAAATCAGCCTACCTACAGGCGCTAGTTTGCTGACCACGGTCAGACTTACGTCATGCAAACACAGCCAACAGAAAAACAGATTTCGACCGGTCCACCATAAGCCAGTCGGAATTGAATTCGCCGTGAACACACTTTTACTGTATTAACATTTAGATCGGGTTCATTTCTGATATCGTGAGTAACATTCTAGTTGCACCATCTGACTGTATAGTGTCATTTAGTCGGAACTACCAACTGGCACCATTACCTGTGTTCAGTTGTTTTTTGAAACAATCACCTGACGATATCAACGTTTGTCGTCTCATATATATCACTATCTGTGACATGATAAAAATGCATAATCCAATCAGAATTACAGAAAACAATGGGTGAACCCTAACGAATTCCTCAATAATTGCTGCCGTTGACTACTCATGAGTAGTCTGTAAGTGAAAGAAAATTCACGTTCACGGGCAACAACGAAATCCCCTATCACGCACCAGTAATCAGAATACTGCCCAACAAGCCAATGATTTCCGTGACTTCAACTTGGAGAAAGTTCCTTGTAGAGGCGTCGTCGACTGGAGCTAACAGGACAGTTACGGTGTCTCCTCTCGAGGCGATCGGGCAATCTGATCATTACGAACAAGCGAAAGTGGTTGAGTGTCCACATATGATAAATCAGTCGTGCCAAATGGGAAGTCAATGACGCAGTGGTGAACATGGCTGCCTCATGAAAGCATGGCCGGTGTTCTAGTCTTGGCCGTGGCAAGGATATGCACTACTGACGAGCTCTGATGAGAGCGAAACCCAAGTCTAGTGCTTCTTTTCGAAAGGGGCCGACTGGAGTGTCTTTGGGAATACGACCGGCGCGATCAATTGTAGATGATGTTCAGTTTATATAACGAAGTAGTTGTGGCGGTCTGCAACCGCTAATTGTGTCATTCTGTAATCAGCAGTGAGAGTTTGAATTTCTGCAAAATACACAACCCATTTTATTTCGTAGTTCATTAGCGTTCATGTAATTGTTAGCATATAGCTAGGATCATTACGTTTCCGTGGTTTGTTTGCGTCATGAACTGTGAGCAGCATCGATCAAACTGTTAGCGATTAGTCGAAAACTTTTGATGTTTTACGATGCTGGCGACCGTAAAGACTAGACGTGTGAAAACGAACAGTCGTAGGCGATGTTTTTGAAGTCAGATTAGAAATCATGTTTGCAGTTGTGAATTGTTCGAATGAGGAAATGCGATTAGCCGGTTGGAAAATAGTTCACTAAATCCTGTTTGCCCGTCTACCCGAAGACGTTTGCCACCTACCAAAGATGACGTTCAACAAACTGTTTTACACGAATACTATGTCAAGTGTACGGTCTGAGAAGGAAGTGCGCTACGTCAGATAATAATCACTACTACATCCTCCAATATTTCTGCATGCGGTCGCTTCTCCACTGTGCACACTAGTTTGTCTTGTTGATGAACACACATATAACTACACACTTACATGCGTTTAACACTTTTTGGTAGACCGATTGTCGTCTGCTTGCCGTGTTACATGATGTTTCTGCCTAACCAGCTGCATGAAATGGCCAGTATACTCAACTAACTGAGGCTTGTTTATTATTGTTCGATTCACTATTTCTATGTAGCTGTCTCGGTGGCTAGCTCAGGTGACCTACTTAGAATGTACACCATCGCACTTGGAACACTAACTGGTGCTATCTTATGATCCTGGTGGCCTGACTAATCGAGTTTATATCTAAGGAGTGGCTACACTACTGATTTCCCATTACCAGCGTCAAAATGAATGACAAGATGTAAGCAAAGCAGTCTAAATATATCACTTTTTGCCAATAAAAAATCAACCTTGAGCCTGTCGATACGAAAGTTGGTGGATTACTTGGCATCATATTCGTAAGTTCTCACAACTTGCTAAAGTTGATTGATTTTGAGTGATTCACACATTTTTCTTTCTGTTGACTAGAAGTTTTCAAAACCGTAGTCATACGTTCGAAGTAAGTGAGTGCAATGGCTGCTAAAATCATTCAGGAATGCTATGTAATCGGGAACGTGAGGACCCAGCTCTGACTACTATGACATAACTTGGAGTTGTGTTTTCCACAGACGGTAAAAAGGTACGACCATCGATGGAATGATTCAGCGACAGGTTATTTTTAATGCAAGTGTAACCTGTTTGGACTGGTACGGCGGACACGTGAAAATCTCAAACCCCTAACCGAACATTGTCTCAAGAAATAAAACATCATGTGTTAATATCTAGTATAAGTTTGGTTAGCACCGTTGCGACAGCAGTAGGCGTTTGATTAAGTTCTCTTCCGCAATGTGTAAATAACCTACGGTCATCCTGTAGTGAATTGTCAGGCAGGAGGTGCGAGTATTCCTCAACGCGGAGGAGGTACATCCAAAAGCCGACAGCGAGCAGATTGAGGACAGCGTGGGCGACCGGATGAGTCATCGCTCGACTGGATCTGATTAACTGGCGAGACATGGCAGGCAAAATAGCATGGACAATCAGATCGGAGGCGCGATTATTCCAACACTCACAGAAACATCTCGACACAGTCGTGGAATACGGTCAAAGCCCATAGTGGATAGATGGCATACAACACGAGCGACCCGATGAGCCATCGCCCAACCAAATCGAACCAACGGACGAAGAATAGCAGGCGGAAAATCCCCCGATAGATGGGGTCGACCACACAAATAAACCCGGCAGAAGTGCACACGACGTGTGAGAGGAAACCAGGGGGTATTATGGACTGGAATTCTGACTCATAAACGCGAACGCAAGCGTGGCATCGTAACTAGCGAGTTGGACAAGAACGATTGCGCTTTATTTGATGCTTTTTCGCTACAGTCTGTCCAAACTATTATGCACACGGTTGATCAGGAATGGATGGAGTTAGGGATGTAGTCACTGTTCAACGCAAAAGCAAAGGATATTGTAAAGGAAATGATTTTGTCAAAAGAAAAATAAACAACAAATTTGATGCGGATAGCGTTTCATTCCAGCGAGTACACTGGCAAAGATTTATCCAACTTGGCAGACAAAAACTATCGTTATCCTCAACTGAAATATCGCACGGTGCATATTTCATGACCAAGTTACAACTTGAATACCTAAAGGTAATATTCAACCGTCAGTTATCCCGACGAACATTGTTTATCAATACAAATCAACGGTTGTGATGAACATCCCGATTTTATAACTACGTCAACTGATCGCCTCCGTAAACATTTGGAAACTCCTTCCAGCAAACTGACTGCTGCATAAGCCCCGCCAATAACCAGTTAAAATCGAAGATACCGGGAAGTCGGTGGTTTCCAATGGAGAAACAGGATAACCTCTTCCGAAATCCACAACTAACAAACGACGACAAAAGCTACGCGTATCTTATTTGACCTCGACTGAGCTCTCGTTGGCAGTTTTATTCTGGAAAATTTGTTCTACCATTTAGGTTAAACGATTCACCCTCAAAAACCGACCGACTTACGATGCTGGTCAAAATTAGAACGCCCCGACCTTGCTGCAGCAACATGCAGTCTGACGATGCAAAACGCAATCCGTTCAGAATAGCCCTGTCACTCATCTTATGCAGCATAGCCTGTATGCTTTTGCTTAGTGGGTAATCACAACAATTCCAATCGCACAGGCAGTGTAGATCTACTAGATAGCACAAAGAAAGTAGCGTTAGATTCCTTCTTTGTGCGATCCACAGTGTCCTCCACGATACAGATGAGTAAGAACAAAGGGGTGAGCAGGCTTTGTTAAAATCTAACGAAGTATGGAAATATACCAACAAACCTGCAATAGTTTCAAAAGTAGGTGGTCTTAAATCGAATGATTGTGAACCTTAAACCTATTTCCTGCTGATGTCTTCTCAGTGAGTTGTGTTCCTTTCACTGCCATCTCAGGAGTTGGGCTAGACACAGTCCATCAGCATTTGACGTTACTTATTCATGTTCGCTACAAGTGTGGAAACATCTAGAAAAGAGCCTTAAATTTTCAGTTATTAAAACGAACGTATTTACAAAAACTTGGGAAAATAGCCAAGATTTCAACATGAACACCCAACTGAAATTGTTAGATTCATCTATATATTTAGTTCACATGCATGCAGTTACAGTGGGGACAAAGCAGAAAATTTTCAAGTTATATTACTTCTGAAGTCAGTTTTTATATAAAAGTAGTATGGGAAATTGTGAAACCATGCGAACACAGTATTCAAACAGACTTTATTAGTTAAATCGATATAAGTTTAGAACAGCACTGGACCAAAAATCTTACTTCATTATAAATTTTGCATTGAAATTTTCTTGAGTGACATGTGCAGATATTGATATATATTGATGTTGGTGTGATTGAGAATGTTTACTGGAGCGTCAGTATATACGATGTTCGTTTCGAATCGGAGAACATGTGGCTATCGAATGAAGGCTGGAGAATCTAGGCTGCTACAGAGTGAACGACACCAGGTTTGATGAAACATTTCGCATTCAGATAGGCGTTTTGTTGCCTCACTTTGAAGTAGAACACTAGCAGCGAGTTGGTCCCACTAGTGCTCATCACCGGTACGTGTGTTCTTCCAGGTTAGAATTTTTCCCAACTTTCCTTATTATGAAGTAAGTTTGTTAAACACTGCGCATCAACAGAAATGACCTCACCGTCATATCCAAGGACCGATTTGGCGTGATCTTGTGTGAATGATAATCATTTTGTTTAGTCAGCTAATCTAGACAATAAATAAAACTGATCTGTTAAGTTCTGTGGGTAAATATGTGATCCTGATTTCTTAGATTGGTAGAGGCATGTAATAAAGATATATCTTCTGACTTTCGTGTTGTTTACTCAAAACAGAAATTAGTTACCAATTTTTATAATGCATATCAACTCACACGAGTAAATCTATCTGAGTCTCTGTGGTGTGTTTTCATGGGTGTTGCAGTAAGGAAAATTACAAGTTGAAAAAGAAATCACAGGAAGCCACACAATGAACCTGGTAGGATGTAACTGAGAATGAGGCAAACTGTAGCTTGTCGCAAAGAAAAAACTACTTCAACTTTCTTGAAACATGAAGCCCAATATCTTTTCGATTCCTAGAAAATACGCCGCAATGTAATAGCCTTGCAGCCGTGAGGGAATCATTTGCTACCGAATTCGTAAGATTACAGCAAATTGTGGTTTGTCACCAGAACTCTGTACTGCCTTCAAAATATATCGCATTTAACCATACTTTATAATGGTCGTTAGGTTTTGCAAAGTTGTAACATATTTATTATTAGCACTGATCAAGCCTAGTATAGAGGGGACTGATGGTGTCAAACTTAAGACCATGCTTCCTTGTATTAAACTTTAGAATAATGACACAATTTAACATGATTCACAACATCTCGAGTAAGGAACTCTGAAGATGTTTGTTTATCCTTGACTTAGAAAAGTTTAACGTTGTGAGCGACTGTGTAAAATGATCAAGTCTTAACATACTAAATCCACAACTACTGATGTACTATAAAACGACACCCTTGTTTTAAGAGATTTAACTTGAAGATAATTTGATCGTATATATGCAGTCAGACATCTACTATTCTGTTCAACCATTCACAAATAGTGCTCCTGTTAATTCCAAAATAGAAATAGAATGATGAATTTAGGCATTTTCAAAATCTGTGATTAATAAAAAACGCATTATCAAACTTTGCGATCATAAAAGAGCATAATTGCAGGTTTTACCTCACACCAGTAAATAATATACTGGGCCATCATTTTTTCTCACATTTTGCACACGAAAGCAGGGGGGATTGAATTCCCAGCTTTTCTGCGAGTGAATACAAACGACAGTTTACAGAACAATACGACCAGGTAAAGCAACTGACAAGGAACGCTATCAAATAATGAACTCGACAACCGTATTAATTTCGTCATTTAGTACTCATTAGCCAGAGTAATGAAAATACCAAATCAATAGCGCGAATTTTAGTGATAATATCCTTAGGTTATTTGACACATTTGTCTCATAACTCAATAGGTACAAGCTAAGGAAAAATGTTTAAACAACCGTCCGTAGTTAAGAAGACTGTTTGTCCGAACAGTGTGTGACAAATAAGCGAGAACTAAGTAACTATCTGGTCATAGTCTTCATCTGCACTTCTGCTCTACTGAATTGCATTTCATCTTAATGAGCTGAAACATATGCGTATAGTTGTTGTGTGTCCGGATGATTCAATTTTCTAAGTGGCTTGCTACCTACTATCAATCCGCATATTTACCAGCTGCTCATTTCTTAGACAAACCAGTTCCCCTGGGATTTCATTGAAAGGAATCAACGATATTTAACGGTTTGTCTTTATTCTAAGCATCCTAAAGTGCGGGTTCAATGTTTGCATTTAACCCTATCCCTATTCCATCAAAAAGCGTCCACCAACAAGATTTTCATTGTTGACTGTCAAGAGCTAATTTTCTTTGTTCACTCCTCACTTTGCTGTGAAAATTTTGGCTTCCAGCATTGTACTACTAACTCATGGACTGTTGTGAACTGTTGAAGTAGTTGGGGTGTGTAAAACTTTTGTCCGCGACTGCAGTGTGGACTTTTGCTGAGACGAAACCTATCTTGGACCAGAAACAAAGTGTCATTTATGTGAATCACACAGAAGTCTGGTTACTATGGGCAGTTCGATTAAGTGGGTGTGCAACGCTCTTTTATCTACAGCGAGGCCTAATCATAAATACCATTCCCTTACAGCCACCATAAATTTACATTAACCGTACGAGATTCATAGAAGCCGTCGGATTGACAATAACTGTTTTCCGATACTCGTGTCCATTAGACTGATCAGAGATATAACATTGTCCTTCAGGTTGGCTATTATGTCTTTTATCGGTTCACAGCATTATAAATTGTGCGAGAACTAAAGGTCACAGTCTTGTCTAAGGGAAAGGTTTGAAGGTTACACCTTGTTTTAGATGCTTCAGAATTTTCGCCATATGCGTGGCCTTGCTAGAACTCAATCTCCGCTTTCCAACGTCGTTCAGTTTCAAGTAAGTATTGTGTTTAACCCGCGACTTAGCAAGAAAAAATGTGTTAATATTCTAGCTACCAAGCCAATGGAAAAGCAACTATCAAACAAGACTGAGACGTTATGCACCGTCCAGCTAATCTGGGAGAACACAGACCTATGTTTACATCAGTAATGCATACATACGCACCATGGATTTGATGACTGATTACAAGGTTTGCTTCAAGTGAACAAAAGCAGCTCCAATATTAGAACGTTTAACAGCTGTCAGACCAAAGTAGACACTTCAGGAATTCACACACGTTGAGGTGGAACTATTCCAAAAACATTGACTGACTTTCTTTCCGTATCGAGATTTTTCGCTATCATTACGTCTGAACATACAAAGAAGGTTCAGTTTGCCAATTCCTAAAAGCCAGAGTCGCAATCGATATACTTTAAGTTAGTCTACAATATTTTGCAGATACTAACTGGTCATTGTTCACCAGGTAGGCATACTTGACGAGTTGCAGCAAACATAAAACCAGCCCTGTGCCTCAGTCGAATTTTGACAATTAAACATATACTACTTATCTTAACGTACTTTATAGTCAATAATACGATTTATAACATTCGGCTAACACATTCGATCTCGTTCTGCAAGAACATCACGATATTAAGATAATACTGCAGTTCATTATACCCTGCAATTCCAAACACCCAGTCTAAGCCACGCCAATACAAACAGTATGTGTCATCATACCACATCGCTTATCCACTGTTCCCTGTTATCTTCAGCAAGAAGGTTCAAAATATTTCATTCACTGAAAAGTATCCTGATAGTCACCTGAAGGGTTTCCAATGGACAAGCCTTTTAGGAACGTGTAAACCAAATTTTGCCTATTCATTCCCGCCAATCTCTTCAACTGGGTTGAATGGACGATTAAGTGGATGAACACGCGTGCATACGAACCATATCAAGTGCAGGATGACCTGGTGAGTAGGCCGGGGAGAGTTCGAAATTAAACAGGTAGTTTATCAGAAACTGATTAGTTGAATATCAATCTCATATAACGGAAAACCTCATGATCTTCGTTTATCACAATCTTAGGCATGCAGTTGCTAATAGGAAACGTCCTCCAAAGAACGTACCTTCACAATTACCATTCCAGGTATACAGGGATGCCTACGTTAGCAGAAAGGTTCGGTAATTTGACTTACGTAACTAACCAGAAATATCGCGTGCGCGCAGAGGACGCATTATAGATTAGAGATGTAACCCTAGATCATAATGTGTGAAAGGCTAACATTGCAGAATATGCGCAGATTATTTGCAGTAGAAAAACTCAGTCTCGCTTTGGTTGTTGATTTGACTCTACTTGCTTTATACAATGCAAAGGGTGAGTACGGTCGACGTAGTTTACTGAATGTATTAGAATCATTTATAATGTCTAGTGAGTTTAGAATACACGATCATTTAGTCCCTATCTGTCTGATACCACGAGACTGCAAATCCAATACGCTTGTGTAGATTTCAACGGTTAACGTACTATTCAAATTCGCATAGCTGTTCACGACAACTTACACGTTGCAAACTCCAGTGTATCGGTTTCCCAAGCCGGATCATTTCCACGATCAGTGAGTACACTAAAAACGAATTTCAATTTTTACTGGGTCCATTATTTTCATTACCTTATATATTAACTCCTTAACACAATGTGTAATCATAATTGACCACTTCTCTTTGTAGTTAGGAGAAAACTGTCCTTCATTTATGCACTGGTGACTCCAACCACAGCTTACTGCAACTTATCATTCGCTTTTGCAAACAAACCATAGTTGTTCGTAGCATCCTGTATACTAACACAAATAGATGCGTGAACAGCGATCTTGATCCCACGTTCTGGTGGTTTCGCATTGAAGGTTTCGATCCGTGATCGCTGATACTCTCAATTCTTTTCTGTGTAATAAGTGAACGTGCAACTTTTACTCGATAGGCGATAGTATTTATCCATGTAGGTTATCTGTGCCTACACTCAAAGGAGATTAACCTACTGGTGCTAATTCACACTGTTTACTAAATCTGTCGTAACTGCGCAGAAAGTTACGTAGACGAAACCGATAGATCTTTGATCTCGAAATGAAGGAGTGTACCTAGGTGGGTTTACAAACAGGTCTCACAACCGGACACTGCAGTCGCAAAGGGTCGTAAGCTCGCAGCTCCGTCGATCGAACGACATGTTCTGTCAACTAGCCACCACGTGAA
Source organism: Paragonimus heterotremus (assembly GCA_013368495.1). Lineage (NCBI taxonomy): Eukaryota > Metazoa > Platyhelminthes > Trematoda > Plagiorchiida > Troglotrematidae > Paragonimus > Paragonimus heterotremus. The sequence goes on from LUCH01001368.1 coordinate 109,687, forward strand.
GTTGGCCTCAGCTTTCACCATCATAATGCATCACCACAAACCACGGTTTCAAAAATTTGCGAGTCCGCTTAAGGACCCTCGATTCGCTGACACTGTAAGTCTGTCTCAAAGAAGAGACAATTCGTTGGGTTATTCTCAACGTCACGATATCTTATTTGAAAAGTAGCTTAAAGTGTACTGCTTCTTTGGGAACCTCGTCTTTTCTGTTGCTTTTTGACCTCCGTTCGCTGTGACGCCGAATAAGGCTTCTGAGGTACCTTGACCACAGCCTTCACCACCATAATGCGTCACCTCAACCCCACGGTTCCAAAAATTCGTAGAAGCCGTCGAGATAAACCGGTTCAACTCTGTGTTGTGTGTACAAAAACAATTGTTTGTGAACCTGAGGTTGCCAGGGTCCTAAGTAGCAGCCAGTTTCATTCAGATCACACGATTGGACGTTTTTTTTACTGATGGTTTCTTTGTTCATACCTCCGTAATTACTACAGAAGTTAAATTGAAACTTTTCCGTGTTATTGGTTATTTGGTACTAACGAGCCAATACGAAATGCTACCGTCTATCCGTGTTCATCCTCCAACTGTTTTGTTCAGATTACCGATGGGATATAACTGTTTTAAATAGATCATTTGCGTAAATATGAGTGCTATAACTGAAAGCACGAAGTTACTGCCAGTTACGTTAGACGTTCTCATTGATTTATTAACACTGATGGTCGACCGTATTAAATCACTATGTATTGCTAAGTCATTTATCAAGCCCAACCTGACCACCGTATGTTAGTGCCATAATGACGAGCATGATTTACAAATGAGGGCGTAAACCGTGGTTGAAAAGACGCATCAGAGACTTTTCAAGCCTTTGCACTACAAACGAGTTCCAGTATAAGCAAAACCAGTTTTATTTGTTTCTTGAAAATAGAGTAGCTAGAACGCCTACCTGACTTCAATTAATTTTGAGTGGCGTTCCGTTTGCGTAAAGAAAAGAGAATTTGAGGGCACTACAGTAAGCTCAAAGCGGCAGACGAACAGGGTATAATCAGTACCATTGATGCCACTCACACTACTCCAAAATTCCAGAGTAGTAGGGGTTCTTACTGCTTTGGACTGTGAGTCCAAGAGTAAAAGGCGCGTGTAAACTGAGCTGTTTCTCGAGCGCAAACGCACAAACCAACCAAATTTGTCTGACTTCCTCAAAAGTGAATAGTCACTTCAACAATACTGTATAATTGGTTCGATTCGACCAGTTATGCCAATAGTTATAGACATGCTTAGCTCACAAGAAGGACGGCCGAAAGTTCATCTACGTTCCGGAATGTATTCTATCTATTAGCGTACATCAAACCCTGTGCTCCCTTTCCACATTTTATTTTTAACATAGAGGCTACGATTAACTGTCATCTAAATGACACTTTTTTCCAATTCAGCTTTATGAGTTATCAGTAACTTTCTAAAATTTCTAAAAAATTTACAGAAGTAAAAATGAATCGTACTGACTTTACCTCATGTAATTAATCTCCGTATTTGCTGAAGACTTGACTACTTACAAAGTTCACAGAAGTTATTTTTTTACACGACCAGCCATCCGTTGAGTTCAAAGACAACAATGAAAACTTATAATCTGTTCAAATATGAGGCTTTATGGGCTGGTATCTCAACAGTGAGGTATTTCGCACTTATTGGAATTAACGAGGTAAACGAACTGTTTTCTGTCGGATGATGTAATTAGAACGTAATAAAGACTTCAGTGGAAATACAGTGTGATCGTGTCAAAGTATATCTCGATTATGGGAGCACTAAACATTCTAACTTTAGACATCACATGTTAATAATCAACAATGTATTTATTTCAATTTGAACATCACTGACAAGTGATCGCAGCTGTGAGTGATGTTCAAACTGAAATAAACCAAATCCCTGACTACTAATCAGCAAGGTATTCATTGCCCACAATTGGATCACATTGTGTATAATTTGATAATCCCATTTCAGATGTATTTGATAGCATCGATGCAGAACAACAGCCGAAAATTATTCCATTGTCTAGGTTGCAATAGGTTTCATTGATCAGACCTAAACACCGAGCAAAACGCCGGTGTGCAATATTTCCTGTTTCAATGATGCCACAAACTCAACATTCACCGAGGTCTTAAATGTTAAGATTCTTGCACACTCAGTGTCATAAATCACGTTCCAACTTTTGGGTCATTTGTCCTAAGGTTTCAGAAAAGCCTCTCAAACTGCTGGCATCTTGGCTCATTCATGAACGTCACGTTCCACCCATAAAACTGCGGAGAGACTATGTTCCAAAAAAATGATTTGCAGCATAACCAGTGGGAACTTGAGGAATGTGGGCAGAATACATCGAGAACACATAAATGATGACCTATTACTATGAAATGAATTTAGTGAATTCACTGGGCAGTGATTCAACTGATTTAGGGAAAATGATGCGAGACGTAGACAGTTGTGTGCAAAAGTGGGAGTCATGCCAGTTTGTGAGAAAATATATTACAACGTACGAACAAAACAAATATTACGAAAGGTGGTCATAGTTATCACGTACACATAAATCATACAGAGAACTGCTTTTGAAAATTACAGTATTCTAGTTCCGATTGAGTTAACGATCAACAGTGATGAATAAACCAACCACGGCTGACGGCAAAATATCGAGCTTGCTTTCGTGACGTAACCGCGTACATCAGTACGCCGTTAACATCACACTGAACACGATGGAATTACAGCAACCAAACACTCAGATATCAACTTAAGGAAATACATCGGAAAATGTGAGGCAGTGTCTTCCCGCAATAACTTATTCATGTTGAATTGTGTTCAATGTCTTTGTAGTCGACAGGGTTGCACCGTGAAAACATGGCCGGAGTTCCAGTTACAACCGTCGCAAGTGTATGCTCTATTGAAGGGCTGCAACAACAGCAAACCTCCATTTTGGTGCAACGTTTTAAATAAAGCTGGCTGGAAAGTCTGCTCGGATGAGAGAACTGCGATCAAATGTGGGTGACGTTCAAAATTAAGTATGACAATTATTGACAGACGAAAGTGAGTGGAAATTTTCATGTCATTTCCGTCTCGATTAATGCGAGGTCAACGAGATAGTTCTGAACACAGTTGCTTCACAGAAGGGTGGACGGTTTTCCATTCCCGACCGCTGCATTAATGTGCACTACTGACGAGCTGTAACTAAAATTAAACCGGAGTATAGTGCACTCTATCGGAAAGGGCTGAATGAGAATTCGACGGCTGTATTACGGTTGCGTTCAGTTTTGAATAACACTCAAGCTACACAAACCAAAATTGCCTACAACTTATCAGGAATTAGAATGACTCAATATGTCCAGGATAGTTGTTACTTCAAGTTGCTGATAATCGATAGTCCTATGATCATCCATTAGAGATAATGGAACAGTTACTCTGTCACTTTCAAGAAGCGGTCGGGAAATCAGATATCAATGGCGCAGTGGTAAACATCGTTGTAAAAGGAAATTGTTCTCGGTGCTCTAGTCTCAGTCATAAGAAAAATCTGCAAAATTGAAAGACATTAGTGAGACCAAAACTAAAGTATGACGCCTCATTCTCAAAGGCGCTGAATGAACTGTGTTAGTTAGTGCGACAGCTGCAAGCAACTGCGAATAACGTATATGCGTCAAAGCCACTATACACTATTAAAAGGAATAGTGTTTATTATTTTTAAAAATTACTTGGATTTCAACTTGGAGAGAATCCTTGGTCCGGGAGCCAACATTCGAAGACAAAAGGACTGTTGATATGTCTACTTTCTGGGCGAAGTCGGGAAATGTCAACATTGCTTACTAGCAAGTGTGGCTGAGATTTTGCATAGGACAGTTCAGTCGTGACAAATGTGAGGTCACTGGCAAAATGGTTAAACATATTTACCCTGTGAAAGACAGTTGGTAATTATATGCACTGTTGACGAGCTTTAACAAAAGCAAAATTTAAGTCTAGTGCTTCATTTCTGAAGGTCTGTACTAAATGTGACCGTTTCGATGAATTGAGAGTGATATTCAATTTATGTGATTTAAAATCTCCTCTAACTAATCCACTGCTTCAGTACTTCAGCTTGACGTGGAGTCCGAGCCGTGGAGGTATCAACTTCAGAGTACAGGACTGTTATTGTTTTTTCCTCGGTGCGATTTCGAGTCCGAGAATTACTCAAAATTGAATATGATTTAATGTTTCTGCATGCTAATTTGGTCATGATTACGGTGGGGTCACCTGCACAGTAGTGAATATGGTTGCTGCAGGAAAGCGTGACCATAGTTCCAGTCCCTACTGTGGCAATGATGTGTATTATTCTCGAGTTGCATCACAAACGACACTCTAGTACATTGCTTCCATTCGAGATGACATATTCAATAGTCTACTAAGATATGACAGCTATGGTCAGTTGTGAGTGATCTTCAACTTTTATAAACCGAAACTGCTATCATTTGCCGCTACACAAAACATGGTTCATGAAGTTAAGGAGTTCTACGGTTCCAACTTAGAACGAAGTCTTAAACTTGAACTCACTGTTTTGAAGTCAAAGAGGCAGTCACTTTGTCTGTTTTTCGAATCGAGCGGGCAATCTGTGCATCATTCGCAAATGAAAATGGCCGAGTTTTTCATACGTTATTTCGGTCGTGATTACTGAGAAATCAGTAGGTCATTTGTTAACACAGTTTCCTCATGGAGAGGTTTTCGGCGTTCTAGTCCTGGGCATGATAAGCACGTGCACAACTGAAGAGCTCTAACAAGAGCAAAATCGCTGCTAGCTTTTTTTCTAGCGGGCTCGTTTGATCGCCTGTGCAGACAAGGCAGCTCTGTTGGATTGTGTACACAGCACAATTTATACAAACCGGGATCAATAATATACATCACTGATCCATTACGGTTTTCAATGTAACCTCAGCGTTGAGATAAGCCTTCGGCGTGGAATCATCGATCGGAATCAACAAGACGGTAGCTGCGTGTGATTTGCCGAGGCCATCGGGTAAACTGAGCAGTGTTGGCATGCTAATGTGCCAACTTGTATATAACATTTTGATCGTTCCTAGTGTGGAGTCAGCAATGCAGTTGTCAACACGGTTGCCCTTTAAAAGTGTGACCGGAGTTCTTATCCCAGCCCTTGTAAGGATGCGCACTAACAGCGAGTTGTAATAAGAACGAAGCTCAAGACGAGTGAGTATTTCCGATAAGGGACGACAAAATGATTAATTGTATTGCAGCAGATGCTAAACTTTCCGGTCAACGTTTAATTTATTCCAAAACATACAAACCACCCTTCACCAATAATTAGAATACGGCACGAAAATTTAGTGGTTTTTTCAGTTCACTTTAAGGGAACTCTTGGTCGTGGTGTTATCAACTGCAGTTTACATGGCAGTAATTCCGTCGAAATCATCTAGACGTTTGTGCAACTGCAGTAGTAATCATATGCGGATATGGTTGAGTGGCAGTTTGGTCGTTCCTAGTACTAGGTCAGTGGTGTCGCAAAAGCGGTCACGATTACCTCCTGAAAACGTGCTCACAATACTATTTCAGCCGTGGTGTTCACTTCGGAAACAAGCATATTCTATTCCTTTCTGAAACATGTCAACACCTGCTGCCTTCCGAAACGAAACAAAAATAACTTGTGGCACATAGCAAATTTACGTCTTGTTGGGATCTTATGGTTTAATCGCAGCAGACCTACTTAAATTGTGGATACGGTTCAAGAAGAGGCGGCTGTAACACAGACCACCTTACAGCCAAGTGGTTGCTCTAGGCTGTGCACTGCAAGACTCAAATAAACTCTTGACGTAGGCATTCGAAATAACACTATTCGGAGGGCTGGCATTACTTCTTTACTTCGAGGACGGTTATGTATACTAACTAGTTCACTTTCGTTTACTACATCCTGTTGCGAAAACATACAGTGCGGTTTCCCGGGTGATCCTGTCAAAAACATTTGAGATTTCAACGACTTGTGTGAAACAACCCGTAACTCAATCAGCCAAATTTAATGTTATCTACGAGTATCGATGTAGATGCAAAGCGGCCTACATGAGCACAAATAGGCGCCAGTTGTAAACTAGAGTCATGAACTAAGTCCTAATACAGGTCACGTGAACGCACAACGTCAAGACCATGCATGGAAGAAAGGAGCCTACATCATCAGTTGTACTCCATACTCTAACGACACAATAGTAATGCCATCCAGTAACGGCATTTCACGTCATGTAGTTAACGTCGTATCGCCGAACACTTCACCTTGCTGAGGAGGCTGCTCCCCAAAAGTCCAAATCTTTTGTGTGTCTAGATAAAGTGTTTGCAAGGTTGTCACCATCCTGATATGGAAAAAGATTGTTTATTCTGAGATTTGTTTTTCTTTGTCCTCTGATTTTATGGATTATTTAGGCATATAAATCGTTTATTACGTGTGTATTTAGAGATGCGTCCCAGTTTGTCCGGGCATAAATCGTGCTATATCAGCCTATTTTCTTCTCCAACATAATTTTCAGGTTTCATTTCGCAGACATAAAGCAATAGTAAAATAAGGAAGTATAATTGGTGTCGAAGACCCAGCTCTCAGGTTGGTCAGCTGGGCTCAGCCCGTAATTAGCTTGTTTTAAAGCACAACACACCTAAACAACTTGTTTTGCTCCGGTGCTGTGCCATAGCCACTACGTTGACATGATGGTTTGCCCGAGTTTCCGACACTGACTGGCAGTAGCCTTTCACGAATCATTGGTTGATATGGTACCACAAAGCTCATCCAAACAGCCTTTCATAGATCACAACTGGTTTTCATAACACTCCATCGTTTTAGAAGAGATTCCCTGTCTCCAGAACTGTCCTTTTCTTAACTGCACTTGATTCCTACCTAACTTCCTTTCGGTTTCTACCTCGTGCGACCGCTAGCTACGATCTCCCACAACCATGCCTTCTGCCCATCGTCGTGGGTTTTGCAATACACTGCTCATATCTTACCACCCACTGTACAGCCGGTGGGTTGCGGGTTGTGTCATACCGCTTTTGCTCTGTTTATCGTCGTCTTAACTCACTATGTACTTCGTGCGGTGACTGATGTTTCAGAAGTTCTTCTATGGTCGGTAGATGTATACGTGCTTTTCTCCACAGCATTCTCTGAACGGAACTGTGAAAAACAGTTTCACTAACAATGTTCGGTTCCACTTGTAGCATCAAATTCAGAACATTTATGGGTAACCGCGCATATTACAGTAATCTCTTTACAATTCTGACCGCTGTTTCCGCCTTGCCATTCCACTGATAATGGTACGGACAGATCGTGCGGTGGCTTACTCCTCAGTTTTCAGCAATCGTTTCAACTTCCGCGCCAATGAACTGTGATCCGTTTTCTTAGAAGATCTCAGATACGCCACATAGCGTAAATTGGGCTCAAAGTTTAACGACCACGCTGTAAGCGGTGGAGCTCAACTATTGCAACGCGTCCTAGACATCACTGAAATGGATCGTTGTAAGCAAGTATTGTATACTGGCAAACATAAACATTTATGCAGATATTCTTTGCCAGGGTCTTCGAGGAATTTTACTCACTATCATCGTTTCCTTTGTCTGCTTCGAGGCAACATTCAGACACGTAGTATTGCTTTGTATGTGGTCTCTTAACCCTCCTGCCCCTGGTCAGAATTATTCAATCCCGTAGGCGCTAATTGAGCATGCTCCAACATCTGCTGAAAAGCCTATGAAAGTGAAAATTTTCCTCTCTTGGCTAGCAAAACAAATTCCAGAGTAAACTGATAACGGTCGCTAATGGCTACTAAATTTTCCAGGCACCTTTTTCTTATCGTGTGGTCGTCCGGTTTTAATTTCCTCAGCCAACCGTTGTAACGTAGTATATTGTGCCGTTTTTTCTTTGAGTTCCGCCATTAGGTTGTTTTCCATCATAGTACAGTCAATGACGACGAAAGGGTCAGGCGGAAACTCTACGAGAAGGGAATCTTTTTCACAAGTTCTGGACAGCGCGTCAGCTGTGTGCACCTGAACCACCGACTGATGGGTTAATTTTTGCGACCTGATTTACAATCCAAGTATCCTTCACTAGGCAGCACATAACGGTTCTCTTCATTTAAGCTGACAATTTGTGGTCGATTTAAAGTATTGCTTTCTCACCAAAAGTATAGGTGTTGAGCCCGCTGCTCGCATTTCCCCCTCAATTTGCACACAACTCCAGCAGCGGTAATCTGTCCGTCTTGTGTTTTGTAATACTACAACCTCAGGTCAGTTTCAGTGTTATCACAATGTATTAAGAGGGTTGGTACTGAGTTGTAGTAATTCAATATGGGTGTCTCGAGAGTACTCCGTTTTGTTTTATCAAGTTCTATCTGTTGTTCCTCCTTTCAGTATCATGACATCTCTTTATAAATAAACAAGTGGGCGGGATTGATGATGTCCAGCAAGATTAAAAGATATCGACTCAACTAAGTAACAAAACCATTTAGTCGTGACGTTGTCATAATCCCAGAAGTTGACATCGTGATGGCCGCATTTGTTTTCTCGGGGTCCATTCTGAGTCAGATAGATGTTAACAAATGTCGCTGAAAGGTGACCTATTATACTCGGAAATCCAGCCTGTCACGTGGCAGACGAGTTCCTCGATAGATACAGCGCTTTAAAGTGTTCCCAGGTTCCGGTCATGACCTTCCATAGTTTGTCCGGAAGTGAACACGTCATCTGCGACAAAAGTGACTCTTTTCGGCTTGATGAGACCCTAAATTAACCGTTTTTGAAAAGTTTCACTAAACGATTTTATTCCAAAAAGAAAATCCTAATAAACAGAATAGTCCAGAAAGGGTTCCCACAGCGATAAAGCTAATGAACTTCTTGTCAAATTCAGCCAAGATGTTAAAGATAAGTCTATCTATATGGGAAGATTAGGGTTGGCTCAGTTCTGGCAGTAAGGTATCAGTGGTTGGCAAAAGGCAGTATTTTATTTGAAGTAGTCTATGTAGTAGCCTTTGATCAGTGTATAGAGAGATATCACCTCACCCCTTCGAGGTTACGACAGTGTAGATGAACCAGTCGATCAGTTCCCCCAAGTTAATCCGAACTAGACGTTCGTATTGCGATTTAGGCCTATCCAGCAAGACCGAAAAATAGTAACGCCACAAGAACGGCGTCGCTAACCACAGACAACTCGCCGGTATGTAGCCGAGAACCAAATCAGAAACACACGGTACATTGATAGAAACCGTTTAAATCGGCTAATTCGTGCAGAAATTCGCAGTGATTAAACCTATCAACTGGATAATATCAACGCAATCTTGGCGCTGGCTCACGACCAACCCGAAAAAGTCAATCAAGCGGATCCGTTTATTCTTCAAATTAATCACAAGAAGAGCTGCAATCTATTTAACGCTTGTCGTCGCGTTCATTTTGCATTTTCAACTGTTTACTGCACCGCATGCTCAAATCGGATGATATGACATTAAAACACATGTCCAGGTCTAGCTGGCATCTCTCATTTCTACCTTCTATCATCAATTTCGCATAGATTCTATTCTATCTGCTTGATTCGTTGAGTCAGACTGTCACTCCAACTATACCTCATGCACGTCATTCCAAAGGCTGAAGGCTTTTCGTCCTAACGAAGACGTCTGCCTTCATAAAACTGACACGAGATCAACACATATCACTCTGTCTCTGTCAGCAACGTTTCACTCCAAGCAGCGATCTGTATTAAAAGGGGTCGTATATTGTTCCGTTGCTTCTTCGTTGTTACAGATGTCGATGCATTGGGCAAGCGTCAACTTCGGTAAGTTCAGCATAGCTGCATTCTTAACGCCGACCCCCATTCTGTCTCGGATAAAGCAGCCTAACTACTTGCAAAAATTTCATGAACTTGTGAGTTTCTTCAAGACGGTCAGGTACTGATTTTTTGGTTTATTAAATGCCGGCTCTCCTTCAAAAACTGGCAGCGTTGTATATGTTCCTTTATATTTCCCAGTCAGCATTCTTTCGTTTTGCAATTAAGCACGTTGAGTTCGTTCCTCTGCCCTCTAACCAGGAAGGCCAGGTATTCGAGGATTTGCCTTTTTTCATTTCCGGCTGTATGTTTGAACTTAGCCGACTAGTGATCTTCAGTAACCTCCGACAAATGGACAAACAGGAAAGAACTGTCACATTTTTGTCTCTAGGACCACCAGCTGTCTTCCAGTTTGTTCGTGGTGTCCACAGCTAGCTCATCAGGCAGAGCAGTCATGGGCATGTTTGTCCTGAAGTTCAATTCACAACCTGCTATGTTCTTTTTCTTTTCTTTCGCCATATTAAAATTTGCCAGCTTGAGTTTAGGACACTTGCCGAAATGTAATAGAATGCTGATGAACATTTATTTCAAGCTCTGGTAACCGCATGATGTGAAACGATACAGTCCATGTATGTTGATTTATCAGTTATTATAAAACAACATTACGGAAGTGTATCTTGATAGTGCTGGGGTTTATTTAAAATTGGACAAGCAAATGAGGACCACGCATCCTCGGTGGTATAATTTGGTGTTCGTAAAATGTGAAAAACCGTCGTCCATGAAAATCGTGTATGAAGGATTTTAGCAGTCAGTCCATCAATGAAAACCGGTTCACCAGTGATTCAACTGGACCCCAACTACTCACTCGTCGTCAGCATCTTCACTAGAAATCGATGTTACAACCGCGAGTTGCACATGGCATATTCACTGTTAACGAAAGGCAACGATACACAAATAGTAACAAACGGCCACCAAACTGAAAAAGCTACCGTTCTTCAACTTTTCGATCGACAGTGGGCGTGCATGCTATCCTTAAATTCCACAAGTTGTGCCAACTTTCTTTTTTGGTTGTTTAGCGGGGTGGCCAACTTACAGTAATATACTACAACTCAGCAATGTCAATACTGGCGAATCTCCAGCTGCTTACCATAATAAGATTATAGAAGAGTCTCCCAATAGCCAAAAGCTATCACTAGCTTACTATAAGGCAACGGCTTATACGGCACTTTTTACGAAGTGTTACTTGTAGTGGTATTATACTATGACATCCGGAACAGTTATCTCCGAGTTAAAAATCTTTTGTCTAAGAATGACTAATGGAGGAATATTTATGATAATTCTGATGTTACAGGAAAATATTTTAAGCAGATACAACCAGCCGTTTATCAGTACAAAAAGAGCGATTCTTACCACTGAATACCTCTTATTAGGTGAATACTTCCGAGGCGTGAAAAAGTGAATGCGAAATTAATCAAGTATATCTGTTCTAAACTTCTGGGCTGTTGTGAAGATTGTTGCCAAGACTAAACAGCGTGATATCACGTTAAAAACTATATGAAACCCATATGAAAACCAAAGTCCCCTACTACTCATCAGTAGTTAAAAACTTTGTTGGCAGACCGCAACAGCATCGCCATGGTTTGTGCAAATGTATGCATTGTACGACTTTAAATGGAATAAGTGACAGAGAAAAACATGGAACTGCTGAAAATTTCCGAAAAAATTCTTCACCGGCAATCTAAATATATCTTATTTAGAAGTGGACTGTTTAGCGAAAGTAGTGGAATCATTAAACTCGATGTAAATTGTCTTTCTTCATTCGGTAGTCTATCTGACTAACTCACTGGTCACTTGGTTGTGCAGTATTAAGAATTGAAATGAATGTAACATCTCCCAGTGTGAATCGATAATATACTAAATACAATCTGGGATTCCTGTGTCTACAAATGGGTATGCTGTGCGCTAATACGATATTGACTGATTGCTTAAGCAGAATGATTTTGACTTATTAGTAAATTTGGCGTTTTTTTACGTAATCTTGTTTATACAAGATCACAAATGCTGATGATCTTTAATTATTGCCATATCCCGATTATTTGAGGAGATCAACGAATGTTAAAACGGTGACTGAAATCTTGTAACAGCACTAGATGTGATCATGATGTCAACTTACTCCACCGTTTTACAACGATTTTCCTGGTATTTACTGAATAGTATATTAACCCACGGGCGCTCACACGCACACTGGCTTCACTATACCCTATGTACAACGATGTGTGATCGGTCCTAAAAATGACCAATTAGAAGGGCCAGTCGCTAGTGGTTTCTTCCAGCCTGGACTTACGAAGTGTGACATCACCCGGAAGATCGTATAAGCTAGGAGCTCCAGCAGCGCAATGGAGCCATGGGCCAAATATGCACCCGAAATAACAGCATTCCCTGACCACTGACATGTACAGAGCAACTGAGGGGTGAAGATTTAAACTACTTCTATTGTTTGACAAATGAAGTAAGAAAAATGCGACGCATTTTACACAAGGCATTCGGGAAGGGATATCCGTTGCTTACGAGTATATTTTGTATGTACTGTTTACATCGTAAACGTGTTGCGCATTGCAGCCAATGTCTGTATACTAAAGCGTTGGTATGTGCGTACGAATTATGTCTGAACTTAACGTGGTTAAATGCAAAGAGCACCGAAAACAAATGCTCTTTGTTTGTCCCGTTTGACCTTAATCGGTTGTAGACTCCGAAGCCATACCAATAACTCCTCAAAATCACATGCTTTAACACATTTATTTATTTAGGTAAGGAAAGAAGAAAAGCAACACAATCCAACGTTGACAACAGGACTGCCTGTGCGTGTGTGTATGCATGTAGAAAGGAATGTTCCTGTATCACCCGCCACATTCGCGCACATACACTAGCATACAACATGAGTTGCTTAATTACTTCTGGCAATACAACTACATCCAGTCGGTCTGCACATGACCGGTTCGTCCTTGTCGTACATAATGTTAACGATCGATGTATGTGCGTCCGCATGTACGCTGATTGTCGCTAACTCAATCTGTGCAACTAGAAGTGCAACGGATGTACATCCTTTCGTTATATAATGAGGCATTTTCACCACCACTGTGAATACGAAAAGAGTCCGAAAGCAACAGCTGGTTAAGCGATGACCTTAAACAAAACTGTGAAGAGTAGTTTCATGCAGATAATTATGATCATGGGTCTAAGCTAACTGGTTTGTGATATGAATGTTGACTGTAGTCTACCTATTGGGATAGCATTATGAAGAGTGTCCATACTAGTAACTTCCAAATAAACACAATTTTGAAGGTTCTACACCAACTTGTTGCTATCTGCACGTCCTGAATATACTAATGTTTTACATTCGTGATTGAAGAGAGAAAACGAAATGTTAACATCTCGCGAAGTGTGTATTCTATCGTTACTGGTTTTACACCACCCGAAATGACGATTAATGAACTCATGAGTGACTTATCTAAAGTCATTTTCTGCTTGATGACTTAGTTTTTCGACAAAAGTGTCGCATAGTGTGCATATTTAGAGTATCTGTCTGTTTTACTTAAAGTGTTCCACACAAAGCTTTAACTGTCCAATGATAACCTAACCAATAACATCCTCACCTTTCATAAGTAGTTAGTAGTCCACCTGCAAAAACAGTAAACATCACTGGCGGTTAGATCTGCAAAATGTACGGGGCAGTTCAGTTTCTGAAAGCCACTGTGTATTGTACGTTGTCTGGATGACAGATTTGTAATGAAAACGCAAGACACCATCGGCTAGTTCCCCTCTACCTTCTCAAACCTTTCTTTTGCATAGCACGCTCACGCTCACGCTCACGCCCATTGGTAAGGACCAGCGTTTTTGATTTTATATGGTATAGAATTATTCAGTGAGCTACCTACTGAGGATCCCAACGCCATGTTGTTTACAGATCACCACTGAGTTAAATTAATTTTGGTGGCATGAACTCGCCGTATCTCTAATGCGTTAAACCCTATTTGGCTTAAGTGTCACACTGGTAAAGCTACATCTTATTCTTGTTATTACCTGCCTACACAATTTAATTGAGTTTTTTCCCACAGATTTTCAGTAACTCAGCACTTTATCCCGTTTGCTCTGTTCGCCTTACTGATTCCACTCAACCGCCAGCATATGACACTTCTATGTAAACTGCTTGCAATATATCTGTCGGAAATGCCAAAGGATTGTATGATATAAATCACCAGCAAGCTATGGATTTTCAGCAGCTAAAAAATAATCGAGTGCCATCATCTCTGTTAATCGTTCATTGCATTCGTCAAATTTAGTCAGCTGCTAATCGCGCCCAATTTCGTCAGCTCAATCCTGTGCTGTTGCTGAGCAAGATGTAATGGGTATCCTTCACGGCGTTGTTTTCTTCAACCAAAATTTTGTTGCAAATTAACGTTCAAGGTTTTCCAAACGTGGACAACAATAGGAATGAGGAATTAAGCCGTTAAACCAACATACTTCTCGGCTTAAAACCACCGGGTTCAACAATATGTTACAGAAATGTGCAGGAGAAATGACTGAAACTTCCCCCATTTTCAGCACAAGAATCGCTTTCTGCAGTCGGTAATCCCTGGGTGACCACACGCGCAGCTGTATAGAAAGAACTGAATCAACTTGAGTTTGAGAAACCAGGGAAGCCACATGCACGTTTGCCAGTTATCCCCGTAGTTTGATAACATTCTGTTTGAGCTTTTTGCAGGTATATTTAGAGAGTGCATCACACAGGGAAAAAAGTGCGGACTTTTCGGAAACTGCTATAAGCACACAGGTACCAAAGGAAGGTATATTCGGATTTCGACCGACTGTCTCCACAGCTGTGGAGTTGAAAGATTTTCAAAGAGTTCTCCTTGAACGTTAGTGTAATGAAATAACCAAACGGATCCACAACAGGTCGCGTTCCATCAGTGTCGTCCCAATTTTGAAGCATTGTCTCGTCTTGTTTCTTCCATAATGTGAGCTCTGGATGACAAGTCCGTTCCAATGTTCTTGATCGTAAGATTGTTTTCATTCTCATCAGTAGGGTGATTCCATCTGTCATCTCAGATTGTGTGGCATTTAGCCACCTCCCATGATAATGATAGTTAATTGCCGTTTGAGCCGTTCCCAGTTTACTCACCTAAGTGGTCTAACATCTTCCTCACTCGTCAAAAATCTTGGTGTTCTCTAGGGCGCAGTTTTCCTCCACTTGTCTTTTCCATTTATTTGGGCCTTACGCTGTTTCTGAAAGATTCATTACTGTTGAACTATGTGGAATATGTCATCATTGCATCCGGACCCACGAAGCACGTGGATAACTGTTGTGGTATTCTTCTGTGTAATCCCGTTGGCTATAAAGTGGTCCAGCTTTCTACAGTATGCAAGTTGCTAGTGTAACGTTTTGTACACTATTTTCTATTTTATAATTCTGATTGTTATTCACACGTTTCACTTGCTTCAACTTCTCATGTACAGCCAACATTTAAATCAACATAATTGAAATAATCAATAGTCAGTAAATAAAACTCACTCACACTTCTCGGCTCGCGAGCCATGCGTTCTCTCTG
>LUCH01001369.1:11843-40247 GCA_013368495.1 Paragonimus heterotremus
ATATAATCCATTTCCTACAAATAAAAAATGGACAACCAAAAGGGAAATTAAAAAAACAAATGTCAAAAATGGAAGAGTACATTAGAAACAACACCAGCATTCTTGTCATAACATTCACACACGCAATTGATCACAACAGCAGCAGCCATACCAGTTTTCGAAAATTAACCACGAGAAATTGGTTTTTAATTAATGGTCAGTTAAAAACAAACAGATATGAGGCCTTGACGCAGATTTCGATGATTTCAATTTCTGCATCAGCTACCAAGCCACTAAAATGATTGATTGCAGGAAAATAATTTTCCCTAACACGACAGCCCGCTAACTCACGTTCTACGGCTAGCATTCATGAAACTGGAGCTTTTGATGATTCCGTATTACGATGCGTAGAATCCCAGGGTCCTCAGCAACGAGCTGAAATGGAGAAAAAGGTGCAATATCTGAACTAATGCAATAGTTATTAGTCAAGTCGAGCCTCAAAAATTGCTACAGAGTTAGCAGAAATAACATGGTCTAGTTGAGCATTCCAATCCTTGCAAACGCCCAACAAGAAAAAGCCATACGTGCGTTTTAGTCTGCTACATTGTGCTTCTTGTTTTAGGAGGTGGCCCCTCAGTGTCACGCTGCTACCTCTGTTGAGCATCAGGCGGCGAGGATGATCCGAGGACTTCATAATTGAAAAGGTTAACACTAAATCACCTCTTCGCCGGGAGGTACATGTTCAGAGATCCAGGCCTTTCGTCATATGGTCTAGTTTTCAGACCCCGGATTGCCTTAGTGGCTGAACGTTGTACTGTCTCCAGGAGCAACTTGTCCTTTTGGAGATGTGGTGGCTAGATTACAGTTCCAGTCTTACAAAAGTGAGTCTCTGTCCGGGGGAAAAGCACAGTTAAACAGACTTTTATAATGTCTGTGAATATCAGACGGCGACGCAACATAACGAATGATGTTGTTGACGAAAACAAAAAGGATCAATGGCTCTCGAATTGAGGATAAATGCTACCCAGGTGAAAGATGAGTGATCTGCTGATCATCGCTTCTACTTCATCTTACTACTACATTCAAAACTTAGCCATTGGACGTGACGTTCAGAACGATGTTTCACACGGCTGTTGGTCGATATTATCATCAACGCGAAAAGCTCACCTGTATGTTCTGAAGTGTTATGCTACGCCAGCATCCAACTTCAGCGAGACTTGTCTGTAAGTTCTCTTATTTGGTGTCTAGTGCCTACTCAGGATTTCGACAGTTGACTTAAGCTATGAACAACGTGTAAGTATCCAACAGGCGTTCGCATTAGTGGCTGCTCCTTTCGGATGACTTTTACCGTGAACAGCATGGAAAACCTACAAATGCGGGTAGTGGTGAAGCCTCGGGGTACGTGATAATCTTCACATTTAGCTCCGCTGATTGCGATGTTAACTGCACCGCGACAGATAATTGGTGTTCTAAACATCGCATTGTGACTGGCTAAAAAATATATCTCCCAGTGATCGGCAATCAGTTTGAGTTAAATTGTTTTCGTACACTGTTTTGTATGAATGCCGCGCGACCTTAATCCAGCTTAAAACAATGAACTGGAGTAAACAGAATTGATTTCTGAAGATGTTCAGCAGTAGAGTGGGACATGTTACACTTTCTACGTCGTTCCGTATTTGCTGATAATGAGAGCAGCCGTATATTAATGCCACGTTCAACCATTTCTAGAAACAACGTCCATCGACCGGTATCTGCCTGAAATCCTAAAGAAGGAGAAACAGTATAAAGATCTAATAGACGAGGAAGCTGGAAACGTTACCATAGACATTTCACCATCAACTATGTTATTATTCCTGTTGAAGTACAATACCAACATTATATGGTAATATATGTCCATTTCGACGACAGATTCAAGGCGCCGCGAAATCAAACAATCTCGGGAAATAGGATGACGTATTTTCTCTCGAACATCTCGAAGAACACATTTGTAGGGCTTTAAAGTAAGAGACATCGCCAGTAATAGGTTGGTTTCGTGTATATAGTGGAAATATTTTTCATAACCGGATTACTACTTTCGGCGCTTATTCGATGTGTCCCAATTTTCTCTAATGCACTTTATTTACAACTGATGAACTTTAGGTAACTTGACTGAAAGCTCGACTTCATCATTCCGAAAAATATTTTGAAAACAAGGATTCGCATCAAAATGACCTTCTGCCGTTCGGAACGAATTTGAAACCCAGTCGCTGCGAAGGCCATAACTGACCCCTGTTGTTCTGGAACGAAGAAATTTTCTACCTGTGATTAGTCTCCGAGAGCTTATGGACAACTGTCTCGGGCATTCAACATTTCTAGTGGTGTTCGTCAAGGGTGTCCGATTCCTTCCTTCCTGTTCACTTTTGTCATGGACGACATTGTGGAGAGTGCGCTTCGGGAATGCAGTATGTTTGATGCTGAACATCTTTCTGGCGCTAGATTGACCGATCTGGAGTATGCGGACGACATTGTCTTACCTAGTCTCTCTGCCGAAGGCATGCATATCATGCTTGACAAGATGAGTGACCGGCCTGGTTTGTATGAAATGCGCTTTACACCTTCAAAGTGCAAAGTGTTGCTTCAAGACTGGGGTACTTTAACTCCTGCCTTCTTCATTGCAGGCAACCAGCTTGAGTCTGTAGACAGTTTCACCTATTTGGGTAGCACTATCTCGTCAGCCTGCAACATTGCAGATAAGATATCAGCTAGTATTGCAAGGGCACGAGCTGCCTTTGCCAGACTGCATCATCTGTGGCGTCGAAAAGACGCCCGGTTTTCGCTGAAAGGAAGGGTATAGAATGCCTGTGTGCGTTCCATTTTGCTTCATGGTTCGGAAACCTGGCCTGTTCACAAAGAGGATATTAACATGCTAGCTGTGTTTGAACATCGTTGTCTCCGGCAAATAGCCCACATTAAATGGACTGATTGCGTGAGCAATGTGGCCGTTCTCCGGCACGTATTCCTGAACGCTCGAGATGGGCGATCAATTCTTCAATTATTCACGGTATGTAGCTTGCGTTGGCTGAGTCACGTACTCCTCATGTCATCTGAAAGTTTGTCGTACCGGGCTTAATATGCTGAGGCTACTCTCATCTACTTAAAACCACGTGGTGTTCAAGCAACAACGTGGTCACGAAATATGAAGACCTTGACTGCCCCATTGAGCAAAGTGGGTAGGTGTCGCCTACCTGGATGAGGTCCCCGTGATCACTCAAACCACTGGTTAGGGACGCTATCCGAGACGGCAATGTGTCGCAGTCACTGGGGTTCCTGTATTCATACCACTTCTAGTTCATCTTTTTATTCTCCTGTTATTAACTTTTGACTTTCTTAATTACGTTTTCTTCCGGGGTATTCCACGTCACTGTTGAACTGAGCGGCGGTTCGAGCCACGGTACCTTTTGGTCAGGCTCATGGCTGTTATGATGATGATGATGATGATGATGATGATGATGATGATGATGATGATGATGATGATGATGATGATGGGGCTCTGGTATGGCCGTCTGCCGGCTTCTTCAGGACTTCCGATGTAACCGTGACTAACGCACTAGGGAGATATTTGTTAGCTTTGCCGAGGTACCCGCTTCGATTAATGTTGCGTCGCGTGACGGTGTTTCCTTCTAGTAGAGACCGTACCCTCCATTAAAATGACGGCAGAGGGGTTGTAGTGGGTTTGCCAACACAGTAGAGGAGTCGGGTGGAATATCGTCGAGACACGATGACCCATGAACTTTTGACTGTGTGAGCCCAAGCAGCAGATGGGTTGGAGGTATCCAGCATTTCTCCGGAGGATGCTGAGCGTCTGATACTTGTATTTAGGGCAGCTGAGGCGAGTCGTGATTGCCAACGAACTGCCTGTAATTTAGGGGCAATGGCTTTGGCTGCCTTTGTGTTCGATTCGATTAAAACTTTGGTAATTTCTTTGTTTGTTACGCGTATCTTTGTCTCCGGTATACTGGATAAGCAGACGTAAAGTTTTCAGGATTTTCGGTCTAACATACTTCCACGTCACTCTACAAACCAATGTGATCACACTCATTCGTTACTTTGCGTCAGCTGTTGGTCACATCGTGGTGGCTACGGGCCTGCCCATTACCCTGTGGATAAAAGTGATCGCGAGACCTACGTTTTAATAACGTAGTTTTGTGAGTACCACTGCGTCGGTTGGTTTCTCTTCCCTTTGTTTGAGGCACTGTTAGGGACTTACTGCCTTCAACTAATTTGTGCAAAACGTTCTTCAATGACGCCCAGTGGGTACCCGTAGAAAGGATGTAATTATTTCCCGTATTTCTCCAATTAGAGACTAGTTCATAGCGGGGAGTTTTGCACAATAGGACACCTACTGTATGCTCGGGAAGTTTTTAAGTCAACCAGAGTCACACGTGAAGTCAAACAAACCAGGGGCTTTATCACTTAATCCCAGAGGAAAGATTCGGGTGAAGCCTTTGGTCTGTTTGACAGAGTTAAGTCTAGACAGAAAGAGTGGCTACCGCAACGACATCTGGCAACGTTCTGGATATGATTAGTGAGGCGTTGATCAACAGCTTTAAAAACTTTCACGGCCTACTCACCCTATGAATTCGAAGTAAAACTGCGGGGGGTTGAGGTTCGCTTAGGATGGGCTCATTTGTTATGTTTTTGGTACCTGTGAATATTGTGGCATAGATGGGGCGGTTGTCGATTACAGGAGTTGCACTTGATGGACAGCAAACAACTTCAATTAAGCAAGCGGTATTACTGTCAGCTGTCAGAGTACAGCAGACGGAATCTGGTAGGCTCACATCTGAGGTGTCGGGAAGCAGTAGGTGAATTACGTTACCTGGCAAGTAAGCACGGACTCCAACCCTGCGGTCACCTTTGCCGTCACTGAGTTGTAGGCCGAGCATGTAGTGAGAATTCGATGCTTCTGATGTCCCAAAACAGTCATGTATCCGTGTTTCCGATCGGCTGAGACGAGCAGTCAACTCACCAGTCACACAACTCTGGAAGCTCATTTCTCAGGCTTTATGCGTTCACGCTCACGCACTTCCACGAATTCACCTTCCTGGAACGGAACCACTGGGTGGCAGGACGTGGCCGTTGACAAGGTTGGCGATGTGTTCGACTGTCGCTAGGTCGCCTTCGTTACCGCTTCGGGGCGTTTTCTGTCAAGTCTGAACACGACCCACCCAAATCGATAAACAGCCCAGCTGCGTCGCCCTTGTGTGTAATCATGGGATTTAGTCACCTGACCACCTGTCTGGGCGTCCTCGGCCGGTCGGTATGGATTCGAGTACCCAACGAGATGTGGACATGCTGGGAACATTATGTCTCTAGTATGTCGGTCAAAACCAGAATTACCCTTAGAAATCCGTAAAGGGTAAACGTTGACAGGTTGGTGGGTCGATGTAACCGAGAAATAAATGCCGCAACCGCGATCAGTGCTAGTTCGTTTCAAACAAACGCCCATTAAATTACATTGTGGTCGACTACACTGGGACCTCTCTACCAGGGAATATTATTTGGAATGACACCATGTTTCTAATCACTGTCTGATGACCCTCCGGTGAGGCGACTTTTCATACTTTGGTTGCGTTCTGATCTCACCAGGTCGGTCATGAAGTGCATGTAATCTGTCCATCCTTTTGAGGCGCGGGAAACGGTTATTGGTACGAACTTCACAGTGCAATGTGCGCCTGGAACCAGCAGGCCCGCGCAAGTTGAATTTGCGTTGCTGACGGGGCGTGCTGCTGTGTTGTCGGCGCCGTTTTTGTTCTTGTTTGCGTAGGCCGTGTGCGTGGCTTACTGGGCCCTCGGCTGATGCTCGTTTCTTGTTGTTTCCTTTTATAGGACTGTTGTTGAGAACCCCTACTTCGAAAAAACGCTGCCGCCGGTGTGTCTACGTTGTCGCACAGTTGGACCACAGGCGTGACGGAAAATCCGAATAAAACGGTAGGCTGGCGTTTCACAACAGTTAAATTGAATTTTGGCGCGACTTTGGTGAATCGCGGGTGTTTTGTGGACGGCGCGCTCTTTACCCGCGACAATATTTCCAGTTTATAATTTGAGATAACGCCGACTCATGATGAAGTGTAGGGGATGTTGCACAGCTTGCTGTCATGATAATCCGTTTCAGTCGGACGGGAATTGTTGGTTTTGGCGACTTTTACACGGTTAAACTTAGGATGCTGGGAGGTTATTTCGAATAGTAGGTTGGAGTGCTGGCGGTAGCGCCCGGGGCGTTTATTCTCTCTTTGATGTCCACCATTGAATCAGTAGCGTGGGCACGAACACAGATGAAGATCGCATAAGGTTTCGGTGGGCTGAGGGGATTACTCCTGATGTGTTCGTAATGGACATCAGCCTGGATGCTAAGTTGCGCCTGTGGGCCAAACCATAAGTATTTTGTTTAATACAATTCTTTCAAGACTCCGCGGTGTGAAACGAGTTTTCCGGTGAATCTCATACATCACTCAAACAGAAAATCTAACGATGGATTTGGGAAACCTAGAGGCGTCGTGCATGCGAGAGCACAACTCAAAGTACAAACAATGTAGGCGTGAATCACGTGGTCAACCATAGATTTAAGTTGGCGGTAAGAATGCTTGTTTAGGAGTCGCGTGTGTTGCTCGGGATGGTTAAAAATAAATTAACACTTCAGGCTTTGCCCTCTTTAAAACAAGTCCCGGAAGCTCCTGTAATAACACGGCGTACGCGAAAAAATCTAAGAATCACCTGCTGGTGTTAAAAAATATATCGTTGCACGAATAATCCATATCTATGTAAAACGATGCAACATCTCGTTACGGCCACCGAAACCTGGTCATGAGTGAACGGATAACTGGACACTACATGCTTTCTTGGGTACCTGGTCCATAGAGTTTATAGTCAAGATGTTGTGATGGGTGGGGGGATGCTTTACTGCTACTAGCACCGAGGCCAAGAAATGGGGCTGATTGTGGAAAGTATCCGACTTGTTTGCTGTTCCATATAAAACGGTGAACAACGCCTCTGTTCCGGTGCGTTTGCAGAGACCTCTTCTCAGTTTGGCTGAAGGAGTAGTAATTCCTCAGTGCTACTAAAATTTATGAAATCATTACATGGCGACCCTTATGGTAATAAATTTCAGCACTCTCGAGATGGAGAAGGGATTGGTGCAAGGTCCCGACATAACGTTGGATGAGGCACTGTTAGAACTCCAAAAGGAAAGGGTGATCATTCAGTCCGTTGATGAGGTGTTAGAAGTAGGACTGGGGAGATTGTCACGGTGTTGAACCTAGTTATAATATTTTGGGTTTGGAGTTCAAAACATACATGAACGGGTGATCACGGCGTTCTACGTCTACGGTTTGGTCGTGCCTGCGCCTAACTCACTGTCAAAGGCTGTGGACCTTATGAAGTCATCAGTATCCAATAACTAAGGTGGGTGGCGGAAAAGGTTTGTTGAGGGGACCGCCACAATTAGTGGCAATCTTCCACTACTAACTGTTACACATGCCCCCACGTGGACGTACTTTGCAAGATAGAAAGCATCCGTTGTGGGGAGGTGGGATTGGGGAGGTGCATAAGTTCAAAAGGAAATCCTGAGCTGCATAAAAACACTCAGGTAGGTATATCAGGTCTTAGCAATAGAGGGTAGTCAGAAGAAGGTATCCTGAAATACAAAGTTTGAAACAAATCTAGCGAAACAACCACCACAGGGACGCATTGGGTTTCTTCGGCCACATCCGGTTCCGTCGAAACACCGTCACAAAAAACGAAATATTAACTCAGATTTTTAAGGTGGTACACAACCGAGGCCATGAAACTACCGTGGCTAGAGTCAAAACATAAACTCCAAGGGTACCCGTGATGATGGGATTGGAGAAAGAAGTGGACGACGTAAAGGGTAGGTGGGATAGACTAGATGTGAATAGGGCGATGAGGCCAGGCTTTATCTATATGGAGTTAGTGATACCTTCAAGCGACGTTTTGCAGTTGCTTAGGCAGCTGTTTATTCTCAAGGCCATAATCTTATATGGCTGGAGGAAGGCAGAGGTAGTAGCCAGCCACAACGTAAGAACAGACGTGGTGCGGAGACCAATTGACCAATAAGCCTGGCTTCAGTTCTCTTGAAACTACCGGAAAAAAGAGCACGGACAGGATTGTGGGACAACTTACCGAGAATAAGCTTCTCTCCGAAAATCAATCTGGGTTCGTATGGTATAAATCTTGCCCATCAACTTGGCTTACACATTCGATGGAGAGTTATAGTGGCCGCTTTGTAACGCAGATGGTTCTATAATTAAGTAAATAATCGAAAGTAGAAGTTGTCATATGTATGTTTTACATCTTTTGTGCATGTTTTGCATACACACATGTCAAGTAACGCAGCGTGCTGCCCCGTTTAATGCATATGAAATGATGGGACATGCTGTATTAGATACATGTATATCCACCTCAATACACGCCCCACGGTGGAGGAGCAACATTAGGTATAATATATGTCGATGTGTGTTAAGTAATCTATAGGCGTTTCAAAAATATGTAGGCCAGTTAACTACATACAGACGTTTAGTGCATAAACTGATTATACGACGTATGCGTATATTGCATGGAATGAACGTAGTTGCGGCACGGGAAATTACCTCGTGTTAATAACTGATCGAGGAGCACTAGATGTAGCTGGACATACTCAAATATGACCTTTAGAATAATGTTCCGCGTCAACTTGCAAACCGCGTCTAGACAGGACTTGAATTTCAGTTTTTGAACTTCAAATCCAAGAACTGATGAATGATCACTCCTCTTTATACCTTGACGCTTGATTGATGTTGCCTGGAGTGCGACTAAGCGGCGTACCTTGTTAATGAAATGCATTTAGGTATTAAGTTCGAGGCGGAAATAGAGGAAACTATGACGCGTATCCCGGTTGCCATAGCGGCTAAAACTGAATTCGTACATCACCGAGTATAAATCATGAATAGGGTTGTTCTAACGTATACCTAGTTCCCTGTCGAATATATACATACGTTCACGCAGTCTATTCAGGACGTTAGAAACGTGCTTGGTGAAAAGGTTATGCCAAAAAACTATCTTAATCTCGTCTTCCCGATCATGAATCCGTGGTCTCCGAACCTTCGTTTCTGTTGCTTCGCGGACAGTCAAGCTAGAGGACTCGAGCCAACATGTTCAGTAATTTAGTGCATTCCGAAAAGGTCTCCCGTTTCTCCCCGGCGTTTGCGCAAAAGTTAGTCGAGCGACCTTGGTCGGTCTTGATAGTATAGACCCTTGGAATTTCATACCGTGATTGTGGCGGTTTTGTGTCTTTCCGAAGACGATTGTATCATTTTGAGACACAGTGACCAGGCCGGAGTAAAATACTCCAACTGGGTACGAACTACGTCTGAGTACAGTGGAACGAATACTGCTGGATATGGGTCAGCGATCGCCGATTCAGATCGACATAACTCTCGCCAAGCTTTCCCGCAGTCGCGGCACGTTCGGCGGAGAGAATAATCGCGCAATTTACTTGAATACCCGAATCTGTTGTTTGCTGTTCGGTTACTAGTTCGGTTGGCCCTCACTGTGCGTGCCGGAAACACCCAGAGGTCGACTGGAGAGCTTTAACGAGAATGGGACGTTTCAGTAGGTAAATCACACCACAATGCTCGTTCACAGGTCTTAAAGATGTAATCCCGGAGGAGGCCTAACTACCACGCACTTCCGGGCCACCCGCTAACCCCGCAAAAACGATGTGTGCCGATATCTGTTTCACACCCTAGAAAGTTCACTGTGGATGTGTACTGCTACTGGTAGGAAGACCATTTATGTGCTTTCTCTAGAACTTTTCACGGGAGTCTGTCGCCAACTCGGTCCCAAACTTGCCGGATGTGAATGCATTCGACGTGGTTGTCAAGGTTCGAACCCTAGACATCTCTGTATCAAACGAAATGTCCACAGTACTGCGGCACCTGGAAGATTCTTCCCTGCGCAGAATAGTTTGCTAGCAACAGTGACACGATTTTGGCTACCTGAAAAGCCACCCGTCTAGAAGTTAGTTTGCTAGTTGCGGCTGGCCGAACGAGGTTACTGTGGAGGGTGTCCTGAGGCATTCGAATGGGTCACTCTTCAAAAAATCGGTGGACCTAGCACCGACTATGAACGTTTGTGGAAAATTCCCGCGTCAACGGCCCACCGACCCAGTTGCTGCGTCACGGCTGTCCATGAAAACCGAGAAGACAGAATCAACTCTTATCCGACAACTACTGTACTCCGCCGCACGGAATGCCAGCGATAAGGAGGGCGCCTTGTAGCACGGGTGGAGTTCGAACTCGCAGCCGGGGCCTAGACACTCGCGGTATGTTTAATGTGAAGGGCGAACTTGATCGACCGGATCCAACAGGCACCACGGTCGCGGACTTAGGAGAAATCGTCCAGCCAAGGGGACCAACGGCTGGGCCGCTGAATATTAGGTAAGAACAAGTAAATCCTGCGACTGTGTGTGGTTCCACCTTCAGCAACCGTTCCCAATAACCAGTAAGGCTTTTGACGGAGGTCTGAGGGTCGAATTGGTAGGCTTAATGGACAGCGAGACATTACTTGACATAATCAGTGCACGCAAGGTGCGCGGACTCTCCGGCAACAGACGGAGACCAAGTCGCTGACGCATTCTAACAGCCAGCCGTGGTCAAACACTGAAGAAGGAAAGAATATTCGTACCCGTCATGATAGCCGATCATCTTATAGGGTGTAATTCTCTAGTGATTTTCGATCTTCTTTGACGTTGTAGTTGGATTGGATTATTTAGACCGTCCCAATTGGGCGCTTTGCCTGCACAATCACCAGCTGAGAAATCCTTCCGTCTGTGTTAAGCTAATATCCATATCCAAGAGCCTGCCTGGGACCAATTATCTCCTATCGTTCCCCTTCGACTTGAATCGTCAAACTGGCGGGATGATCCGGTTGGATAGAACTCCCGGCAGTCCGCGGGGCGCCGGAGGCTTAATGCCAATAGGTGGACTTCGACCACATTCGTTTGCCTAGGATAGAGCATAACTAGGTCGCGCGAACCTTCTGAGGCATGCAATTGCCACGGGGAAGCAGCATGGATTAAGCTTTCTCCCCAGAGAATGCCCACAAATTTCCGGGACGAGGTATGCAAGAAGGTTGATGACAGGCTACAGAACGTTGCAACTCGACCTCTGAAATCTACTTTGATTGTCCCAATAGGTACTGTAAAAAAATTGCAGCGACCTATGGCTATGCATCGATTATAGAAAGCTCAACAAAGTGACAAGAAGGAATGCTTTCTCAATGTTAGAAGTTGTTGATCACCTTGATGCACTTGGTGGCGCTACACATTTCGCCACCTTAATCCTGTCATCAAGCTGTCGACACGAGATGGCTACCAAGAGCGACTGAACTAAGACGGCTCTCGCTGAACGTCGAGGACTGTAAAGATTTTTCCACTTCGCGACGCATATCAGTGAATAGCTCCAGAGCGCACAGTATGACCGAGGGTCAAAGATCTCTGACAAACGGATGATCAATCGAGAAAGGAGAATAGATTTGCGCAAACGCGTTTTTCTCCTGTTTTCGTGTTATAATCCCTTTGATTATCTTGGTATTCCCGCGCGTTGCATAGTATTCCCTTAATATGACCTCCGCTGGCTGTTCTGGCTCCCTGTTACCTAAGCCGGGGGGTATTCTTCCTAGAGGATAAAACTGTCTCTCTTTTCTAATAACGGTCACATGTGTACACATGTCGCTCGCTGAGAACACCCGAAAGGCGTTCCTGAGACATCATGTTCAGAAACCTTTGGATGTCATTAAAGACCTGCAAATATTTTTATAGTTACGTGCGTTCCTTCTTATTGTTGTAAATAGGCAGGCTGTCCGCGTCGGTCGTGATAAAAGAGACGGTTTTCCGAGTAGGCAGGAAAGTCTTTTGAGTCCGTGTTTGACCATTACCATGTGACCGCTCACGAGTGTGTATCAGTTTTGGAGTAAATGAAATTAGCCTGCAGTCTGGTTAGCGAACTGTTAGGAAGCTTGTGTTACAATTTCAAAATGTTACGCAACAGTCTTGGCCAGAAACCAATGTCATTTTTCCACAACGGTGGGAAATACTTCGATGGGGCACAATTCTCCCTCACTCCTATTTTTAACGGGGTCTTTAGGTGACGTTTTCAACTTTTGTCAAACGAAACGTCCGGCGAAGTTGCTGAGAAAATTACAATTCACGGCCTCCACCCCTCAGGCTGTCTTCTCTCACATTATTTCGGCTCACCGAAGCACTACCGTCACCCAACACTGTTCTTCCAAACTCAATTTCAAGACACTGTCAGACCACTCTTAAAAACCGACGTGGCATGACTTTTTCTGCTACCCTTAGCCTGGTGCTATCATAAGGTATTCAACTACATTGGATTGGTGACAATGCTTGTGAACTGTTTTTATCAGAAGGGTCATGCTGAATGGGGCCCCAGCTCTACCAGGGACAACCGTGTCAGACAAGCCGGAGGAAAGCTGCTATACAAGAAGCAGATAAACTCACAAGGTTGTGTGTCCAATTACTGACCGTGTATAACTGCTCACTTAATATAGATACCAAAGGATTTGCTGCGCTTGCCCAACGTTTTCTGGGCCATCTAGCCAGAATCAAATAGGCTGATTACGTGAACAGTGTAGCCGCTTCGAAACGGGTATTCCGTAAAGCCAGGATATTACGGTCGCTCGGTTGAATAACCACGTTACACAGCCTGAGGTGATTGGCTTATGTGGTCGATGTAACGGACAGGCTTTTGTCAAATATAGCATTATCTACTGAAACCATAAAAATTCAGCAACACTGGATCTTACCTCAGCAAATTCGTCGTCACGAAAAGTGAGGGTCCCGGCCTATTCAGTAAATATAGGAGGATAAGTGACCTTGTCCAAGTGGGAAGGTTGCCATCCCTCAGATCGCTTACTTGAAGCGTTATCGGGTGTGACAACGTGTCTAAGATAGCAGCACAACTTCATTCACGAAATGCTTGCCCCCTGTGCATAAACACATTTCTATATTTCTTTTTTCTCACAGGTTATTTCACGTCACCGTTGCAACGAATGACGAGCCCAGCCGCAGTACCCTTTGGTCAGGGTCAGGGGCTTCGTGAATGAATGGATGGGTTGAAACGGAAACTGAAGTCAATAATCACAAAAGAAATCGTATTGTGAATTATGTCGTTCATTTTGCAAAATACCAGATAAAAAATAAGTATTCGCATTTGTCCTTCTCGACGGATTTGGCTAGAAGGTCGTCCAAAAGGCAAAACGGCCCTTCTGGCGCGAATCTTGGTATTTTAAATATTTTTGGAAGCTATAAAATTGGAATTTTGGACATAGAACGTCTTGTACATTAATTGTGAATGGGCAGCGTTAGTGGAAAAATTGGATTACATCGAATAAGTACCAAAAGTACCGGTTTGGTGATAAAAGATATTTCCACCATTGTCGCGAAAACTACTCTTTATTGGCGGTAGCTCACTTTCTAAAGTCTGATAGTTGCGCTTATTGCAACTTTTGAGATAAAATACATCCCAAATTCTTAAAGCGCTTCATTTTGCGGCGTTCTGAAGATATGTTTGAAGTAGCAATATACGACCATACAACGCTGAAATTGCATTTGAACAAGAACACTAACACATTTGATAGTGAAACACTTATGACTGCTCTTCTAGCTTTATTGTCTATAGGATATTTACACCATTTCCCATTTTTTGTAAGATTTCGGGTGGATGCTGGTCGACGAAACGTTTCTCTTAGAAATGGTTGAAAATGACGCTGTCATATGGTTGTCTCTGTAGAGTTTTCGTTATTTTGAACTACATTTTGCTAACATCGCATAATTGCTGCATCAGACCACAGTGTACCTTTTACTTATGTAAAAACAACAACACAACACGTTTTCAAATAAACTCTGCTACACGTCCTTGCTGGTTCTTCCTACCACGCCATCTATTTTAAAACGTTCTATTTGCTGGAGAAACTTCCAGCTCTGTAACTTCGCATCCCGGAATACGCTTGGAACAATCTGAATACTTTTCAGCGTCTTCGGACGCCTCACGAACATTGTCAATCTTCGGTGAGTCCAGTCCTTGGCATCACTCATTATTTTTGTATCGAGAATTATTGTAAATCACACATCCGTTCCACGACATTTCCATCTTCGCTGCATATGGAACGGTGCAAAAAAGGTGTTATGTAACACTCCACCACCGAGATTCTTTGGAAGTAAATTTTATTCACTTCACCGCATTGTCTTCAACCAGAATGAGGTCGCGTGGCGTTTGAACGAAACGGTTTACGGAATCGGATGAACTCAAGCCGCCTGCCGATCATTGGGAGGTATACCTCTCAGTCAGTCACAACATGATGTTTAGAACGCCAAGTATCTACCGCAGTGCAGCAAAATTTTCGACTCAATAAGACAATCGACGGAATTAAAGATGATGACTACCGTGTAGCCAAAACGCTTCGAATACATGTTTTCCATCACTTCCTGCACGTGTTCGTTCTCCAAACTGTTCATGGTAAAAGTTGTTCGAATGGAGTAGCTACTAGTTTAAACATATACTGCATATTCAGACGCTGATCACAACTTAAGTCAATGGGGCACAGCAAGTACTAGCATGAACCTATACTGCATGCTGAGATGTTGTTCATAGCGTAGGTCAATCGAGTGGATCATCAACTGTTGTGAACCTACACTGCATAATCAGGCGTTCTTCATAGATTAAGTAAATCGGATTGAATTATTAACTAGTGCGAACCTATACTACATACCCAGAAGTTTTTTATAGCTTAGTTCAATCACGCATAGATAGACAAAGGTTCGTCTACTACTCCGAGAAATGAGCCCGGCGGAAAGGTGCGTCTAAGCCAACTACGTTCCCATTGCTAAACGGCAAATCTTGAGCAGTCATGGTACGATACAAAATATGACGACATTTGGTGGTACCCTGTCTTTGTTGGGCCGGCGGTTTCATCCCATTCAACTAACCAGAAGAGGGGCATACGACGTTACCACTAATGACAGTATCTTCAACCCTCAGTGCGAAGGATTCAGGACTGGCTCTGTCGCAGATGGCTAGGTACGATATGCACTCTGTACCTCCGGACGTTCAACGGTTCGTCTAGCTACGCTTAGCCTATCCACAACGTTCATCGATAGGCTTGATCAGGAATTGTCGCGTTTGTAATGCTGCAGGGGACAGTGAATCCTGGTTCCGCTGAGCAACCTATATGGACTCAAAAGGGAGGACGGCCGCGAATCGAGTTTTTGTTTAGTACAGTGCTAAGCCACAAGAATAATTCTTCGGAAGAAAAAAATAGAAGAAAATAAAAATCTTGATATTTGGGCCACTGGATATACCAGTTCTGATACAAATTATCCCCGTGAACATGGCCAGATGCAACAATTCACATGGTGGTGGAGCGCTAAATCATAAGTAAAACCAGGGCACACAAAAAGTGTCTAGTGGTGGAGAGTAATGGTGACTGAACTGCACAGCAACAAGTTTCCACGAGTAAACGCTACTAAGGTTTAATAATACCTCGAGGATACCGTTCACGGAAAGAATTATTTTTCACGCGCGTTATTTGAATGGTCACATTATAACGTACAGCAGAGTAGAGGTAACGAGGAACAGCGTTTCTCCGAAGGACAGAAGCCGAACGAGAATATGAAACGGTAACAAGGACCGATGAGTATGAGCCAGAGGCCCAGCAAGTCATACATACAACTTGCATAGTTAAAAACTCAAGCGGCGTCAATCACAGGATAGCAAACTTTATCACAGTGTCATACTTTGCAAGGAGAGTGCGCAAACACTACCAATAGTATATCGATTGTTAGAAGGAGAAGGGTGAACGAGGAATGAATAAATGAAGACGGGGGGCGTGGTCGCCGACTTTCCATCAGATACATGACAACCGTCTAGCACCCAGTTCAGGTAACTGCTCTGTTGCGAATCTCGACTCGAAATTCTTGATCTTGCTTGCATTTTGTGTCCCCCGGTGGTTTACTTCCCAGCCATTTTTAGCATATGTCCCGTAATACATTACTTCATGGTAGCAGTTGACAATCGTTGGCGAGAGGGTGCCAGGAAGTTTTATAAGCTCCGTTCATTAACCATTTTCAGGCAACATTTTGTTGCCTATCAGATTGTTAACCAGTTGTAGAGCCTATCTTGTTAGTTCGGTAATTGCGCTTTCGGCGATCGCATGAAAGTGTTGCTGGGTCGTCATCAACTAAAAGCTTAAACAGGCAACATGGCTATTTTCTTAGTTTTGATTGTGATCCACAAAAGCGGTGTATCACCTTGATTATGTTGCCCGTCCTTTGGGTCAGCAGCCGCCTAATTCATACGGAACAAGAACCTTCCAGTCTACCCATGCAGTTCATTCAGACTTAGAGGTGAGTATGATCGGAATCTTTAGAACGTCCACCGTTCCAAAACGGAAGTCTATCTGGTCCGTTCGTTCTTCGTCAACTGGTTAGCGAGAAAAGTTGGCTCCGAACACGTCGGCAAACCATGGCTCACTCGAGTGATGCTTGAAGTTCCAATAGTGCCTGGGTGGATTCTTCCGGCTGTCTACAGGCTTCGATCATATTTTTCACACCCTGATATTCACAGGTTAGACCATGAAAGTCGAAAGCTATTGGGATGGGACTTCACCTTCATCTGTCGGTTACGGAACACCACAATCCGCGGTGTCCGTGATTTACCTGGTGATGTCTCAGAACCAGAACTTAATCAGCATGTATTCTTTGCGTGTGCCCGGGGGTCGGATGACGTTTTATTAAAACGGAACATCTTCATATCTCGACCTGTATCCTCCAAGGACGGCGTACACTCGCAACCAATCACAGATAGCTGAGTCTCAAGATATAGCCACATAGGTCTTGAAACATATCCGGCATTGATGTCTCTCTGTCCACGGAGGAATAACCTTCCACCTAGAACGGGCGAGAGCAGAACGTCAGAAGTTTAAGTCGGATTTCTTGAGTTATGTCTGCCGTTCCACAATTCCATTAATGGATCCCCAGGTGTGCGAAACTGTAACTCAACCGGTGACAAAAATTGAATCCCAGTACCCGGCGGATCAACCCTTCCAAACAAACAGAGAACCCTGTTAGCCCTGCTTGGTTCCTGTCCACTTCTTCAATGTTAACTTTTTAAAATGCACGTATACTAATGGTGGGAGTTGTCACAAGGTTTCGAGTGGATTAGAAGAACACTGCTACAAATTGGAGTCCCCCTTCTTTGCGATTATTGAGGCTTGGCTACCTGAATCTAAACCAAACTCTGAGGTAGAGGTAAGAAAAATTCACCTACTTCACGCACATATAGCTCACAGCAAAGGCAGAGGTGCAGCACTTTTTGCCCACAGTACACCTAACGCCATCCAGCTCACACATCCTGTATGGTTCAAAATACCAGGGTTCAACTTGTGACCCACAAGGTTGACTGATTCTGGCAGCTAACAAATCAGAACAATCTATCGTCTTTGGTTCCCCCCCAACTTCTCCGAATTTAACTAGCCATCCCTGGTGTAGGAGAAGCGAGTTCATTGGAATGTTCCCACACTGTCGTGGTGAGACGCTGAACTAGTTCACAAGTGTGCTCCGAAGATTCATTGGCCGTTACATTCGTCAAATCTGTGACCCCTTTGGGTCAAACCGAGAACACTTATTGTTACACGGCGCGTCGCACACTTAAAGATCCGCCGCGGCTGAATTAATAGTGAGGACTTGACGTTTGAAAACTTCAAAATTACAGTCTCTCTAGTTATAATCGATCACCGTACCATAATATTCGACCTTGTCTGCAGCATTGAATCCGCTCGCCCAATCAATATCCATCACGGAAGCATCATACGAATGAATGCACAACATTCGAAGTCACGTCTTAGGCCCTTGATCAGAAGTCTTGACCTACCGTGTTCTGTTGGTGATCTGTGCACGAAACTATCTTATGCACAAAACACAGACGCTGAGGTTAACACACACCACCTTACGACTAAACTCCGGAAGGCAGCCTATCAACCTAGCTGCTGCATAGCCCGACTTATCTATAATAAACGTGAGACTGGGTAGCCTTTGGGCCATCTGAAACTACATATTATCGGGAATCTTGCACTCGTGTTTGAAATCGACGCACCGTTCCCATTCTGGAGACCGCTTCCGCTATTGGGAATGGCTTATGCGTAGGTTTGTCTCCGATCCTAAATCCTGCACCATTTGGTGTTTTCCAGCCGCTAAGCGGGAATGGGTGCTCCCCCGCTAATGAGTTCCTCAGAGCGCACCATTGCCCGTGCTGAATCTGTCAGCGTTAGCTGACTATTACAACAGCATCTTTTCACCAACTTCTATAGAGCTTTGAGCGGTCGTAGTCGACGCCCTTTCTTGTAGCATATGCGCGGCAGACAAGTCTCCGTCGGTCGTACTAACCAAGCTTCGTAACCTGAAGTATAGCTTCCCTGGAATTTCCGCCGTTGCTTTGCTTAAAAGAGAAGAAAGGTTTGCTGGTCCTCGAAGCACTAAGTCGCCTAAACAAAGTTACGTTCCTGCGAGTTGGATAGTGGTTAATTCAAATTCTGTATTCAAGGATTGTCGCCGTTAGCTTCTTTCCAATTTCGCACCGGTTATTGAATCGTTCGCTAACGATTCAAGGTTCACAACGAGTTACGCGTAATCGGTTAATCCAGAAATGCCTTTCTCAATATCCAACGGTAGATAAGATAATCTATCTTCGAAACGGTTAATAAGAAGACGCTCGTGAAAACTGGATTTAATACGGTACTAAATGAATCAATGTACATGAAAATTAAATATCATACCTCGAATGTGAAATATCCTCGCAAATCAAACAAAGACTGTGCCGGTACAACAACTCTGACAACCAGGCACCGCTCAGTAATGGGGGACGATAAAACGGAATTGAGTTCACTCAAACAAATGGTAATTTGTCGGGTTGGAGCAAAGTGACTGTTCACGTATTGAGAAATGGTAAGAATTATAAGCTACTCAAGAAAGAACATGGAAGAAAAATGTCTTATTTTGACATTTATAAATGTACAGGGGTCGGACTGAATAAGAGTAAAAGAAACGGTTATAGTAGTTGGTGTAAGAATAAAATGATTGGTACTGTTTATTCTTAGAAAAATGAAGAAAGATAGGGCCACCCTTCAACACTGATCAAACAAGGCACAGCAATCTCAAAATAATGCAACAAACCTTAACAAAATCAACACCGGTGGCTGTCCCTACCAGTGCATCCAGAGTTATGGAACCGCCTGTGTCGAATCCTCTTCTCAGCTACTTGTTCGCCAGAAATCTCATTCTAACGCTCTGCATGGATTTCGTAGACGGCATTCGTGTATATCGAAACCCTATCGACGGTTAGACGCGGTTAGCCGAGCAAAACACAAGAGGGGATGTTGTATACCTGGATTTTGAGTCTGATCTAGCGAACCTTGTTACTCAATGGAAAGCCCAACCTTGACATTCATGACATTCTGCCTGAGTGACTATACTTCTGCCTCACACATGTTTATTAGCGTGATGGGGTTAATCCCTGCCTTTCTGAGTCCAACTCGAACTGCAGCGGGGAGCCCCTGGGCTCAATTTTTGGACTCTCTCTCTTTGCTTTATGTAAACGATATAACCTGCCCACTATCTTCCCTCCTGTTGTTACTCACAGAGGAATTGAAACTTCAGGATAACGTCAAAACTCCTAAGGAGTTTGACCTTTTACAGAGAGATCTGAAGTCTCCATTTGATGGGTCTCCCACCCATCGTGCGGATTTTCGCGTCGAGAACGGCAACGTAAAACAAATTAGACACACTCCCATTACTACATCATCTTGATGATACTTTCTTTCGTTTTATATCTACTGGGGGAGATTGTGGACCTACTGCTTTAAGCTCATCAAAAATTAAAACTGATGTTACAGAGACTAAAAAGACTGGCGCTTCTCAATCGGCCGCTTGACAAATTTCCGTCCACATGCTTCACGTTTCCCTACGACAGCTTTGTTCGACATGATTTTGAGAATGACACTGTGATTTGGCTTTCCCATCTTCAAAAGCACAAGGTCCAACTTGAGGCTCACCAACAGGGGGCCACGAAGTCAGTCCTAGGAATGCTCGTGAATTCTTAATGGGCCTAGTAGGTCAAGAACTATCGGACGATTCACTGCTCACCTTAATAATCTTAAATACTCTCGATCACCCAGGTAGGACCGTAATTAAAACCTCTAAGTATCTTTTCTTGAAGGGGCAAACTTTTGAGTTGAAGCCGCAAAACGGCCGACTGGAATGTCCGTATTGCTTAACATCCCAAGGCGTTTGAAAAGTTTTGAATCGTCGCGAAGCTTAAAGTTTGTTACTTGGTTCGTACTCCCAGATTTTCCAAGCCCTAAACTAATGCAAGTCAGAAGTCTTAGTGAGAAAACGGTGAATTTGCAAACAAATTTTTTTGTTGGTTTGCTCACTATGAACAAGCGGACCTCAATGTAACAAGTGTAAGGGGACCAGCCTTATACAAAGATATAAAAATAAATGGTTAGTTCAAAATGCAGTCGTTGAGTTGCTCACTACAGACAATCCCGATCTAGGCGGAGCAGAATCACCAGTGAGATGGGACGTGCACACCAGTAAGTGTATTGTCATGTCGAATCAATTCAAATGTGGTGTTCACTTTGCACAAGGACAACTGATATAGGCTGTACACAAAATGAAGCGAAACACGAACCTATGCCCAATACCTTACAAAATAACAGTGATAGGGAAGTTGACGTCAGAGGGCCTCTCGCACAAGTACAGAATGGCTGCCAGCGTGATGGAACGTCAACGGAAACTCCAGTCGACCTTCAAAATTCAAACAGGATTCAGACTGGTTCAGTGGCGTCCCAAACGGTTGTGGCTAAAACATTGTTATTTTATTGAGTGTAGCTGGCAGTAGTGAACATGACAGGTACCTTCGCTAACAATAAATTTGAGGTTAGTAATTTAGCGCAAGTTTACATTCAGAAAGTAATGTGAACAGGTACGATCGTACTATTAAGGCAGATGTCAAGTCACAGGGGGTTTAGGAGGTCGAAGTTGATCTCAGTACAGGACACTGACTGTTAGTGATGTCATCGTAGATTCTCCGTCTGTCTGTAAAGTTTGGTGAAATCGATTTTTTCATTCTTAGTTCAGATACTACATACTATTTTGGGCTGCAAACACATCGACCCTGACCCATGTTTCATTTCCGCCAGTTGCAGATCAGTCAGAAGCATTGCCTCTCACATCCATCACCAACCCATTGTGCCCACTGAAACCGCTGGATGACGCTGCCTGATACGAGAATTACGTACTTTTAGCTAAATACGGTGTAAAAGAATGAAAACACGACAATGACCCGTACTTAACTTTAAATTATTTGGATTCAGCTCATAATGTCCTTCCAGTCGAGAGGAAACTAGAAGATTGGATTATCTCAGGAGGGTCGTTGGCAATCGGGCAGACATAGCCCCATGTACCTTCATCGTTGTTATTTCCGGCTTCTCCAATCTTTTCTCATTTCTCTTTACCTACTCCGTATAGTCTTCCATTTCCGTTGTTATACAACAGTCCCATGCGACCTTCCTAGGTGCCCAACTGTTGCTAGCTGCCCCAACACTCAGCATCTTTCACATACTTTTACCATTTCAGTAGTTCATGTGATCAGTGCAGACGGACAACAGTCGGACCGATGTAGAATCCGTTGTGAAACCGCGAACTTCGTACTGCCGAATCTTGCAGGCTAACCTTGAAAATGGGGTACTACACAAGTTTATTACTTCTAGCTCCGCATGAAACCAGTAAAACCAGTGAGTCACAATCAACCAGTCGTTGCGCAGGACAGTGGACGTGTTGTGGCCTGATCAATAAATGATGACAGTGACCAAAATATGGTCACAATAAAGAATAGTTGTAACGGTATTGGATTGGCTCGAAAAGTTGAGCGTATAAATTAATCGTAAGACGTACCAGTAACAAAAGAACGACTCACAGATAAGTCAAAATTCACAAGAGACAAAGACGGTGCCGGAAATGAGATCTGGATCACGACCGACGAATAGTTCCGCATGAGGCGTAGGACGATAAGCGTTAAACGTCGACAGATTGGTCCATATGCGGAGCTAGAATATTTCACCGTCCAATCACTTTACAGGCCCAAAAATCCGCGCGAATGAAGAAGACAGAGATGATACGCGGTAACTCCCGCTTGTTTCAAACAATTATACAGATGGAGTTAACAAAACGGCATACACAAGAATGTACAAAAGTGAATTATAAAATTAAACTGTGGATTGTGAACACTACTGCTGTTGGTCAGTGAAAGTCCTTGAACTGGTGGTGTTTTGAACTTATGCGCTCCCTTTCGTTTGTTGACTTTGTGCAGTTCAAGGACGTGTACACTGGTAGTTCTCGGAACTTATGTTTATTTGACGTGGATCGGGATGGAGTAAGCAGCGTTGTTTTATTGTTTTTGATTCAAGCTTGACCCAAGTTGTCCCGTTTTTTTAAATAAGCGTTTCCCACGTATGTTTAGATTGCTGCCTTATCGTATCTACTAATCACTAAATGACACCTCAGCGTCCGCTTCTTTTTGTAGGATTCCCAGTACAGTTCTACCATAGCCTGATTGTTTATGCTGTGTCGTCAACGCTTAGGTTTATTGTACCACACAAGTGAGCCCACGCTCTCCGACTCAACCAATGAAATGAAGGACAATATAAGCATATAAATTGACGTGCAAATCACTGGCACTGGATCCAGATGTTTAAGCCTTCTGTGGTTTTCCAGGATGGTTTGCCATGCGTAGCACAGTACTTATAATAACCCACTGTGATTACATGCAGTAAACCAAGCCCTTCTTAGTGCTTCTTCCATCACTAATGATTGCATTAGAAAAATCATGAACGCGCGAATTCCGTAAGTGAAAACTAACCGTCACACATTTATTGAGATGCAACTGCCAACTACTCTTCCACATCCAATACGTTCACACGTACACTTTCACACTACATTTTATTGAAACAATTCACCTGCGACCTGCTGACAGCACGTACGAATCCTACGCATACCACCGACACTGCACTCTCACCATCTTTTTGGAGATCAGTCGGTTTGTTTACTGTTAATAATCTGTCGACGTCCACGCGTGTGTACATTCCTACTGGACGGTGTACATTATGGCAGTTTGACCTAGTGTGACATTACAGACGTCGGCGTCGTCAACTTCTCTCTGACATTCTTGTTTCTTTTGTGGCACTTTGTAGTGGACAGTGGGTATGCGCTAGACCCTCATCCACTAACAATTTAATACGTCTCTCCTGAAGAACAGTCGAAACGTTGTCCCAACAAGCATCAAACTAAAGAACGGAGCGGGGTTTGGAAACAAACCATATATTTCCAGCGATGTTTGGGAATACGACAAGTAGTTAGCTCTAGCCTAGTCTGAGACCAAAGGCAGCAACCAAAGGAAGGAAGGAAAGCAGCGCGAGGTGGGCCGCAGCCCATTTGGCGGCACTCAAAAGCGCGCCAAGCGAAAATTGCGTGGAACCTTCGAGTGGGTTAAACAACGCTCGGAAAGGTTCGGGTAAACGACCTTGAAGAATGAAACAATAGATGAGTCGTTTGGGAAAGAACAAGCATTCGCTGCGTGCAGTTAATTGCACGACTGAAGAAAGTGACACTGAGTTCATATCAGGCCTACTATACAAAGAATCATGCGTACAGAACTGACAAACGTGAAAACACGGTTGTAGCCGGGATCCTTAGAGAAGTCACACGATCGCTGGTCACTACAAGTTCTATGAACATCATAGACATTATATCGCACTCATTCCATCTGACTGCAAAAGTGAGATACGGAAGTCGTAGTTAATGCGGGTTTATCAAAGTCAAATGTGGAGGGTGCCATCTCCTACCAAGTTACTCTGATATCTTGTGTAGCGTATGTTTACTGGTATTTCACGTCTGATGTTTATTGCTCATACAGTATGCATTCAACCTTTACAAGAGATTTCGTCAGTTAAAATGGATATGCAACGGATACATAGACTTGATTCCAGTCACATCAAGACGTAAGTCGGTGAGCACGACGTCAGATGCCGATTCGCCCAAGCAGCCGTTGACCGGACCGCTTATATCCGCTCAGTCTACCACAGAAGACAGTGAAACTGTTGACCTCGTGGGTGTTGGGAGCAAGTCTATATCCATCTTTTCTGCACCTAGCACTGCGTCTTAAAACACAGCCACAACTTTGATGACAAACTGTTACTATGTGTTAGACTACGATCAGCAGGTGAATCCATTAGACTACACTCTTCAAATGACGACCGAGGCGTCTGTCTTGATTGTCCCAGGGGTCACTGAGCCTAACGATGTATTCGAGAATCCTACGAATGTGTTGGAAACACATCCGTTCAAGAAGCAAAATCAGATTAAGACAATGAAGGCGAAATCAGAGGTAGCCTGTGAGCGCCTCGATACCCGCCTGGGAGTCAGCGCGGCCGCAAAAACGCTAAGTACCAAAAGTGGACTCAACAAAACATCGGTGGTATGACGGGAATGCAATTTGGCCCTGATCTAAGGTATCCAGTCGGATATCCAGATCTTCAGCGAGAAGTTGCAGGTAGTAGAGAGATTTCTGCAAGTGACTCTCGGATGAACACGGAATCTGATTTTTCATGGCAGCCCTGAACCTTACTTCAGGGATAGTAAGGATAAAGTAAAAATCACAGTCATCATCATAGCAGCCATGAGCGTGGTCAAAAGATGCTGTGGCTTGAGCCGCTGCTCATTTCAACAATGACGTGTAATATCCTAGAAGAAAACGCCACTAAGGAGTTTGAGGAGCAATAAAAGAGGACTATGTGGAAGAACTAAAAATGGTATGGATACAGGTACACCACGAAGTGCCACCCGGTGAATCTTTCCAGCCTCGCTGGCATTATTGAACACGTTAGCATAAAGAGAGTAGTCAGGGTAGTTAAATGAACGGGGCACACGCAAGTGCCAGGATCAGTGAGACCGGTAGTGGTCGAGTTTTCAAATCCAATTCACTACGACCTCTTTCTAATGAAATCTGAGGACCTTGTGACAAAAACTAACAACCGCTTCATTAGTCGTCCCCGATAACTTACCGGCGCGTAAAGATCGCCAGGGTGTGGGACCATCTGTGCAAAGAAATCATCATTGTATTGCACGTCAGTCTGCTATCAGGGAACACCACAGTGCAAGAAAGCCGAAATCCATTCAGCCGACTTTGGACAAACTCTCAATCAGCTATGCAGGTAGTCGGAGAGGCTACCAGTCAGTCATTCCCAGACAAGAATGACATTGACGATGTGCTGTAATATCTCCGACACACCATCACAAAAAAAACGGATGATCCCCTCTGGACTAGCATTTGAGGGATCCATCTTAAGATCGACAACGTGCTCTTAGGATAAATGAATTACCATCTTGTACACACTCGCATGTAGTGTTGATAACAAATTGGCTGAGTAGTATATCGAGGCTGCAGGATGTGATAAAGTCGCCGTCACCGAGTCGTGACTCAAGCAGGATGTAACGTTTGGTCACTTTTGTCTTCCAGAGACGACTTACTATAGACAGGATAGGGAGAACGGCAGGCCCGGAGGTAGAATGCTCCTGCTAGTTGTGAACCGTTATGCTCAGATTGTTGGAAAGAACCTTTACACTCGTAGTGCACAGCTGGTGAAGTGTGTACTGCTCGATGCACCAACTCTCACATCGGTACTCTGTGTATGTAGAAGCCCTGGTTCTACCGGTGGGAAGGGAGACATGTTACTTAGTACCGTGGTTGAGATCTTCAACATACAAAGTTCGGTCCTAATGCTGGGTGGCCTTAACCTACCGGGGATTGACTGGGAATGTGCGTTCTCTACGGAGGGTAGTTTTGGAAACAGGTTCTTGAAATGCCTGTATAAAAATCCTTTGCAGCAGCATGTTTAGCAAGCAACCATGTTTAGATCAGCGCAGGAACACTCGCTGCTGGATCTCGTAATAACCAGAAATGAAAACCAGATAGGCCCCGTAGAAATTTGTGCCTTCTTAGGTAAACGTGATCATTCGATTCCGAGATTACAGTAATGTGTTACGTGAAAGCCAGTGCCAGAAAAGTGGGCTGAAAACTATGGAAAGTTTGCAATACATGAACCTCTGCAAAACGCAGCGACGTTATAGTGGGAACTGTCTGATAACAATGTTTCTCTGAAGAATTGATGGGACTTAATCAAGCTGAATACGACCATATTGTTCGTAAACACAACAAGGGTAGACCACCTTTGTGCAGAGCTGCTGTCCTTGATGCACAAAAGAGGAAACATCGCGTGGAAGTGTTCCGAACTTAGGGGGTTTCGCGAACAGACTTCGTTTTCAGCTCGAGAGTAGTTGGACCTCTAAGATCAGCAAAAAAAATATGGGATAAGGCATGAAGTAGACCTAGCGCGAAAGGCCAGATCCAGCCCGGAGCTGCTCTGTGGCTACGTGCTATCAAACCCTGCTCCCCGTAAACACGTTAAAAATCTCATCATGGTCAAGTGTAAAATCTTGGTTGGTGATAATAAGAAAGCGGAACACTTTGACTAGTATTTTGCCAGCGTACATCGGCAAGACAATCTCAATGGCCTGACAACAGTGAGAGTCAGAGTGACAAAAACTGTAATGCAAAACTTCACTACCTCAGCCTCTGAGGTACAGACCATTCTCCACTCACTGGACTCATCAAACTCCCCGGGAACAGAGGGTATTCACACCGCTTTGGCTCGTCCCGTGGCCGAGGTTTTGGCGCGTCCGTTAACTGCACTAATCAATATGTCACTGAAACATGGGCGAATTGTTAAAGACTACAAAGTAGCCAGTGTGGTGACCATTCACAAAGGAGGCGCAAAAGGGAAGGCCACAAACTACCGCCCTACTAGCCTGACCTGCGTCCTATCTAAAGTATTTAACAGAGTTCTCAAAGATTGCTTGGCTAACCTTCTGTCTAATAACCTCCTAAATATCAGTCAACGTGGCTTTGTGAAAAAATGTTCTTGTCTATCAAACCTTATCTGCTTCTTAGACGACATAACCAAGAGATTGGACTAGAGGGAATAGGTAGAACTTTGTTACCTCTACTTTTGTAAAGCGTTTGACTCGGTCAACCACCGACTGCTTCTGGAAAAGCTTAAGTACTGTTGTATAACGCCAGAATTCTTCGAATGGATTGAGAACTTGTCGGACAGGACATTCACGATGTCCGTTAGGGAGGACTGTCGGACGTCCAGAGAGTTCTTAGTGGGGTACCACAAGGCCCTGTGTTGGGGCCTGTCCTGTTTTCAATATATATTAGCGACTTGGTTGATCAGCTGAATGCGTTTTGCTGCATGTTCACTGAGGGTGTAAAGATTGTCGGCAGTCCGAATCGATCGGACCTTCATGCGGATCTGATTAAGTTGACTGCATGGTCGGAGGACTCGGACCTTTCACTTAACTTTGGTAAATGCATTAATTTAATTAGCACCGATAAAATGGAGGCCCGTCGTTATCCCCCTGGGGCGAATGAGTGTATGTAGATTACCCAGGTAGATGAAGTTAGGGATCTGGAGATCAGTCTGTGAGGTAACTTCAACCCGGCAACCCAATGTGCATTTGCTACAAAAAGGCTAAGGCGACTCTCTTTCAACTCAGGACAGCAATATCGTCCAGGGACCCTGGTGTATTTGTAGCACTGTACAATGTGTTTGTGAAGCCGCGTCTGGACTATTTTGTTCAGGCATGAAACCCGCACATCGAAAAAGACATGAAGTGCCTGGAGAATGTCCAAAGGCTGGCCACCAAAATGATTGATGGAATGATAGGTATTGACTACGAAACAAGATTTTAAAAAATTCAGTGTATTTTCTTTCGAACGCACTCGATTTATTGGATACCTACT
Source organism: Paragonimus heterotremus (assembly GCA_013368495.1). NCBI lineage: Eukaryota > Metazoa > Platyhelminthes > Trematoda > Plagiorchiida > Troglotrematidae > Paragonimus > Paragonimus heterotremus. The sequence goes on from LUCH01001369.1 coordinate 39,854, forward strand.
GGAAACGTATAAAGTTCTACCTGGTTTCACCGATGTTGCACCAGGGACTCTGTTCTCAGCCAGGAAAGCGTCTCATTTATGGGGTCATTTGTTGTCTCTGGGCAAGCTACGGGCTCATACGTCTATCGGAGCCGAGTTTTTCGCGAGCAGGGCCATTAATCCACGGAACATGCTGCTTAAATCTACTGTCCAGGCTACTTCGGCTGAATTGTTCAAGAGAAAACTAGATCAGGTATGGGGATGTTTATTCTCTGATATGACATAATCCTTGTATTATTGTGGGCTGTTTGTTTGAAGTATGAATGTAGTTTGCTGTCTGTTTGATTGCATATCTGTGAGTCAGTGTACAATTTGTCGTACGTTCTCAAAGGAGTGGGGATACCCCTCCAAGCCA